>QLTV01003492.1:1458603-1473288 GCA_003457575.1 Thermophis baileyi
AATAAATAAATAAATAAATAAATAAATAAATAAATAAATAAATAAATAAATAAATAAATAATACATTGACATTTATATTAACCAATTTTTAATAGAAATCAGAAACAACTGGCTACTCCACAGCACATACCCTGTTTTAGATGGCATTAAAAGTGTCTAACAGTTGTGCTGTACAATATTGAACAATTAAGACATCAAAGGCCTAAGATGCCCCAAGGAATTGCAAGATGTAGAGAATTACACCGGTTAACAGATGCTCAGCTAGAACAGGATCAAACTTTGAAGTCTGGGAATAAAATTGTAAATAAGCAGAACCCAAGTAGGTTTTTAAAAATAAGAGTGATTCAAAGTGATCAAGCCAAGTCTTCTAGAAGCACACACTTACTGTATATATTGGTTTGCTCATGGTTTTCTTTTATTTGTAAGACCTCTGTTCCCAAAGAAAAATGATTCACGGGTAATCCTGATCCAGGAAATACATGGGATTCTATTATGTGGTTCATTGTACAGCATTTATAATACTTTCAGAACTACCCGTATTTTTCGGACTATAAGACACACCGGTGTATAAGACGCACCAAGATTTTGAAGAGGTAAGTAAGGAAAAAAGTTTTTGTCCTCCCCGGCCCCCAGGAGCACTCTGCAGACCTCCCAAACCCTCTGCGCGCCCCGGTTTTTGCAAAAACAGGCCTTTTTTTCACCCATTTTTGCAAAAAACGGGGCACGCAGAGGGTTTGGGAGGCCTGCAGAGTGCTCCTGGGGGCTGAGGGAAGGCAAAAACGCCCCCGTTTTTGCAAAAAATGGCCCATTTTTCACCCAATATAAAATAACATGGGGGTTTTTTGCAACAACAGGGGCATTTTTGCCCTCCCCCAGCCCCCAGAAGCACTCTGCAGACCTCCCAAACCCTCTGCCCACCCCGTTTTTGCAAAAAATGGCCCATTTTTCACCCAATTTTCACAAAAACGGGGGCGTTTTTGCCTTCCCCCAGCCCCCAGGAGCACTCTGCAGGCCTCCCAAACCCTCTGCGCACCCCATTTTTGTGAAAAATGGGCCCATTTTTCGCAAAAATGGGACATGGGGGCAGGGCTTCGGGAGGCCAAAAATGGCTGTATTCGGTGTATAAGACGCAACAACATTTCCACCCTCTTTTAGGAGGGAAAAAGGTGCATCTTATACTCCGAAAAATACAGTACACTAGTCTTACCTAACTACATATTTCCCTCATAGGTTTATGACCAACACTATTTGGAGAGGGACTGACTTGAAATGAGAAAGCTGTGGAGCTGTGCACATGGTTTTGTCCATTCAATGAGTCCACTTCAAAATTTAAGTTGCTTCATTTTCCTAGGGAGTTTAAACATCTGGATTTTAAACTTTTTTTTTAGACTCTGCAGATAGATAACTGTCTATAGAGAGTATCTAATTTTACTAGCTTGAGTATATGCCAGGTTTTATGGAGCGTATCCAATGCTGCCCACATTGAAACCAAAACTAGTCAAGGCCCATTTAGGGAATACGATTTAGATTATGCCAAAGTATCTCCATGGTTTACGGGGTACTCCTTTTGTCCCTTAAACCCTCCCCAGCACCTCCTCAAATGCAAAGGCTTCTTTAAAAAAAGAAAGAAAGAAAATTGCTTTGAAACAAGCTCTGTGTGGCAGAAAAGGAAAAGACAGAAAAAGTCCTATTTTCAGCAACTTCCAGAAATCTTGAAAAGCTGGTTATTAACCTCCTCGGCCTTTTCATTCATGAGGTTTTCTTACCTAAAAAGTAGCCTGAAAACCATTTGTACACACATCAAAGATTTGATAAGCATATCCCAGCTTTTATACTTTTTTGTACAGAATATGAATATGTGTGTATATGTATGTACGTGTGTGTGTGTGTGTGTGTGTGTGTGTATAGGACCTCTATACTGCACGAGTTAAAAAGAGGGCTGTGAAAATATTTACAGACCACTCACTTCCTGGACATAAATTGTTTCAACTCCTACCCTCAAAACGATGCTGCACACCAAAACAACTAGACACAAGAACAGTTTTTTTCCTGAACGCCATCACTCTGCTAAACAAATAATTCCCTCAACAGTCAAACTTTTCACTAAGTCTGCATTACTACAGTATTACTATTAATCTTCTCATCGTTCCTATCACCCATCTTTTCCCACTTATGACTTATGACTGCATGACTGTAACTTTGTTGTTTGTATCCTTACGATTTATATTGATTGTTTCCTAGTATGATTTGATTGCTTATTTGTACCCTATGACTATCATTAAGTATTGTACCTTATGATTCTTGACAAATGTATCTTGTCTTTTTATGTACACTGAGAGCATATGCACCAAGACAAATTCCTTGTGTGTCCAATCACACTTGGCCAATAAAAAAAAAATTCTATTCTATTCTATTCTATTCTATTCTATTCTATTCTATTCTATTCTATTCTATTCTATTCTATTCTATATACATACATACATACATACATGATAGATAGATAGATAGATAGATAGATAGATAGATAGATAGATAGATAGATAGATAGATAGATAGACAGACAGACAGTCAGAATGAATGAATGAATGAATGAACGAAAGAATGAACGAAAGAATGAACGAATGAACGAATCAACCAACCAACCAACCAACCAACCAACCAACCAACCAGCCAACCAAATAAATAAATAAATAGCTCTTGGTTTTCTGCTTTATCTTGCATGGGGCACTCTTGCATGGCTGAGATATGCACTGATGATTTTTTGACTCCTCCCACAAAAGAATGGATGGCATTATGGGATGGCATTTTCTGTTGAGGGATCAATCCCTTCTTGCTGAGATATACAAATGATTTGATAATATAATGCTGAACAAGATCTCATTGGTATAAAGTCTAAATTACTCCAAAACAGGTCAGAAGCAAAGATATAGATGAAATCTTGTAATGCACAAAGGGTGTGGGGGATTCCAAGATGCCATTTTGCTTTCATTTTTAAATATTTCTTCATAAACCTCCAAGCCAACACAATTTTGTTCACAGTGGAGCTTTTTAGGGAAAAAAATCCATCCATCAAACATTCATGGACAGTTTTAAGTGGGCTATTGCTGCCCATTTTCAATAATGCTCTGGGTGATGTAAGGTTGAAAAAGAATAACGCAATAATAACAGTATTTGTATCCATAATATTTCAAAAAACTAGGGAGAAAAAAGCACAAAGATATTTTTCTCTCCATATGCTTTGGTGTATAACTCTAGATGTTTTGGATTACACTTGTTTATACTACCTAATACTGGCAGGTATTTTTAAAAAAAAAACAAGCAAACAAATGCCATCCACAATTATTTCCTATTCACTTATCAGATTGATATACAGTAAGTTAAATCCAAAACATTTGAAAGATGCCAGCTTGTCAAGCCCTGCACTTAAAGCATTTTTTTCCAATCTGCAAAAGCTTTAGAAAAATATAAATGTCTTCATACGCTTCCAAAAAGATTTCAATATTGGCACCAAGACTGTATTTCTAAGCAGAACATCTCACTATAAGTGATGCATTACTGAAAAAGCCATTTCCTTAGGGACCATCTGCTTCAACTTATTTAGAAGGAAATCGGAAAAACACAAAAGCTGATCTTCGCTGCGGACAGGCTTTTAAGGGAGGAGAGATGATGCTTCAAATAAGCATTGTCTCTCCTCCCTTGAGCTATATTTCAATACTTTGAAATTGGTCCCCAATTGTACTGGAAGCCAGTGCAGATTATAAAATGCCAGTGTTGGCCAATTACTCTTAAGAATATCATTGTCCTATTTGAATTGATTATGTGCCATTAAGTCACTGTCATCTTTTAGTAATCACACCAATAGATTTTCTCCATGACAATCTGTTCCTATCCTGGTTTTGCAGGTCTTCCAACATGCACTTCCAGCTGAGTTGATTCAATGATGCACTTCCAACTTCGTTGATCCATCACCCTTTCTTTTCTTTTATTTTTTCACCTTTCCCAGAACCTAAAGAGCTAGGTCTTCACATAAATTTCCCAAAGTCAGATAAATGGAACCTCTGGATTGATTTGTTCAATTAACTTTTGGTTTGTTTTCTTCACTGTCCACAGTATTGGTGGAAGTTGCCTTCTCCATCACCGGAGTTTAGATAGCATCAATGCTCTTCCTCTATAACTTCTTCAAAGTCCAATTTTCACTTCCATGTGTCACAAGGGAATACCTATTTTTACATCAGATGAACTTTCCAACAACATTAAAAAACAATATGTACACCAGTACTAGAAATTGGCTTTATCTCAAAGTGGTGCAAGAGATTGTACAAGAGATAGATTAGGAAGATTTGGTGATGCTAAATAACTTTAGTCATATGAAGCATCTTTTTTTTTGTTTACGTGTGTGTAAATGTGAAAGAAAATGGCAGTTAACAAAACTTTTAAAAAGCCAGAGTGCTCTGAAGCTGGAACATTCTACCATAGGATTATTCTGGAAAATATTAAGTCATCCTACAAAGCAGAGGTGGTATTCTGCCGGTTCGGACCGGTTTGGGCAAACCGGTAGTGGCAATCTGTGGGTGGGCCCGCCCCGCCCCCCTGCCCCCCACCCCGGCTCTATGTCATCCTATTTCTGCATGTTTTGAAGCTGCGCGCATGCGTGCAAGCTGTGTGTGCGAGCAAAGCGCATGCGCGGAAGGTCACACGCATGCATGGATGCGCACGTGCTCACATTTGCGAACCGGTAAGGAAGGTAAGTGAATATCACCTCTGCTACAAAGTAAGTGTTAAGTATTGCAGTTCAACAGTAGGGAAGCACTTCTAGTACCAGAAGTGCGACCGTAAAATCATTTACTTAGGGTGATACTTTAGAGGTGCTCTTTCTTATTTCTCTAAAGTTTGTATCTTGTAATAAAATAGACAAAGGATGTGTATAATCAATGTTCTAAGCAGAACGGCCCCAAGAGATAGAACTTTGAGTGGAGCATGCTTATTGGCTTTTTATATGTTCATAGAAGATATATGGCTAAACCAGAAATTGTAATTTCAAATATAAAATCATCAGAAATCAGACTTACCTTTTATATAATGTACGACTGAAATAATTTTTTCCATAAATTATAATGCAACAATCATTTTTCAGCCAGCCATGTGTAAAATCACATCTGCTATCTCTGCTCCTGGCCTCCATCAGATCATCGGCTATCCCATATGGACTTGAAAATTTGGAAACCTTGATTGAAAATATAGTGATCATATTAAGAACATAAATATTTGAGATTCCATGCCCTTGATGATTCTTTTCTTAAGACCTAATTGCACCTTATTTTATAGAGACAGGAAGTATTAACTGTTTTATCACATTGCTTGCTTTTTATTAATGATTTGTTAATCAAAATTAAGGCTGTACACCTTTCCAACAAAACATTAATTCTAAATATAAGATGCCCAGTTCTAATTGTGGGAACTTTCAACTCTCCTCCATCATCCTTCACTGTACTCGGTGAGCCGCAGTGGAGCAGTGGTTAGAGTGCAGTACTGCAGGCTACTTCTGCTGATCACCGGCTGCCAGCAGTTTGGCAGATCGAATCTCACAAGGCTCAAGGTTGACTCAGCCTTCCATCCTTCCAAGGTGGGTAAAATGAGGACCCAGATTGTTGGGGGCAATATGCTGACTCTGTAAACCGCTTAGAGAGGGCTGTAAAGCACTATGAAGCAGTATATAAATCTAAGTGCTATTGCTATTGCTATTGCTACTCCTTTTGTTATTCTATTCAAAACTTTTAATAAAAGTATGATTTTTTTAAAAAAATAATTTTTTGAGAAGTAATCACAAAATGTGCTTGGCAGAAGAATCCCACATTTTCGGTCTAACTTGAATCTTAGTGGAGAAGACTTGTTGAATCAAAATATTGCAGGCCTGATCCACAACCAAGCCCAGCGAAAAGAATCAAGAAGTAATCCATCTGATATCCATCTGCCGTCAAAGTCGGCTAATTGTTCTCTTGAATACTTTAACATTTTTAGGAGTGTGGAATCTCAGAACTCCTTACCAATGACAGCCTAACAAAAGCTTAAATTAGTTTGCACAAGATTACATTTAAAGCCTCAATCAATCTAACGAAATCCATAGAACAAATGTGAAGAATTAGTAAAACTAAAGGTCTTTTGGAAGCTGATTTATTATATCCACTTGACCCAGTCTTTGTGTTAATGTAACTTATGTGATTTATGGTGTCCTCTCTTACAACCACAAAAGAATAAAGAAGTGCGATTAACATCTGTGACATTAAAAGAATTATCAGAAAGTACAAAGCCCCCAAAAGGGAGAAAGAATGTAGCTTTCGGAAGCAAGGAAAGGACTTTTTATCTATTTTTAATTTGGCTTTATGTTTAAGATTACATTCTATCAACCTGTTAGCTGTGTGGAATGTAATTGCAGGCAATTTGAGTTGACAGGAAAAAGTCATCTGACATATACTGTGATTGTTATTCACTAAGTAAATTCTTGATGGATGTGTGGTTAGCACATAATTTCAGGAATGGGGCTAGATGCCAAACAAATCAGTTGAAATTAACTTCCAAGCATTTCAAAGAGAATTAGGCATTGCTAAATTAGCTGAAATCTTAGAATATTTCCCTGAGTATAAGCTCCTATAGTGTTATAAAACAATAATTAAATTGTATGAGAAAGAAGACCAACGTGAGTACAGCATGGATTGATTACAAGATGGCATTTGACTCTCTGCCACATGATTGGATGATCAAATGCCTAGAAAAAAGGTGAGTCAATAGAAACATCAGAAACTTGTACAAAAATAAATGGCACAATGGAAGACGCAGTTGCAGGTCAATGGTGATAGATTGGGACAGGTTAATATCGAGAGAGAAATGTTTCAGGAAGGTCAATATCACCTCTGCTATTTGCCATTGCATTGATTCCTCTACCAACAATACTGAAGAAGTCAGGCCATGTCTGACAAATATCAAAAACATCTGTCAGGTTATCCCATCTCTTTTAAATGGAAAAACTGTAGCTACAGTATATGGAGAAACATCAACTGAAATAAAAACACTGCCCAACACTGTCCATATATACAGCCAAGATACCTCAATGGAGTTTGGACTGGACCAGTATAGCCCTTTACCAATAATATAGGAAAAATATTGAAAACTGAAGTAATCAAGTGCACCATGGAAATAATATTAAGAGTGGATGTAAAAGATCACTACAAATACCTGGACGTCTCTCCAACTGATAACTTCAAACACACTAGAGTCAAGAAGGTTTGTAGTAAGTACAACATGAAAGTGAAGAAGATCTTAAAGTCCAAATTCTCTGGAGGTAATACTATCAATACAATTAATACCAGGGCAATTCCAATCATTAGATATATAGCTGGAATAATAAATTGGACTCAAGCAGAACTAAAACCCTGGATAGGAAAACCAGAAAAATAATGACAATGAACCATACCTTTCATCCGTACAGCAACATATATGTTGCTATATGTCTCTATTTTCTAAAGAAAATAGATTAGTGTGAAATGTTGCAAGTACAACGAATGATTGAAGAAGAAGAAAAGGGCACTGGAAGGACAGTGAAGATGATACACTAAAACTAATATACCAGGGAGGACTACTGAGCACTTGAGAGACCAAACTGGCCTACAAGAAAGACCAAATGAAGAACAGAAAAGAGACATGGAAAGGCAAAATATTACGTGGCCACTACATAAAAAAGAAATCGCCAAGCAAAGCACATAACAACAAGATTTTGTAATGGCTAAGGGCAGGAAAGTTGAAGAAAGAGACAAAGAAGCTAATTCTACACAAGATCAAGTCTTAATAACAAATGCATACAAAGCCAGAGTTGATATGACAGCAACAGATAGCAATTTCCACTTCTGCAAAGAACTGAAGAAACAGTGGACCATCTAGCCACAAGAAGACTGCACAAACTGAGTACAAACAATGGCATGACAAAGTAGCAGTATGGTGCATTGGAGTATTTGCAAGAAATACCTTTTGCTGCAAACAAGTACTGGTGGGATCACAAAATACACAAAGTTATATCAGGGGTGGGTTCTAACTTACCTCACTGCCGGTTCGCTTCCTCCTGCACTGCGTGGGCACGCCTCATGGGCGCACGCATGCACAGTGCAAAAAAATAAAAATTTTTTAAAAAAGCCGAAAACAAGATGGTGATGCATGCGCAGTGCCAGAAACTCAGCTTCTGCGCATGCACAGAAGAAAAAAAAAATTAAAAAAAAAATTAAAAAAAAAGATGGTGGTGCCCACGGACCAGCACTGACTAAACCAGATCTGTGACGTCATCATGACGTCACCAGCAGGTTGCTACTGGTTCAGGCGAACTGGTCCAAACCAGGAGGAACCCATCTCTGAGTTATAGAAAATGAAGAAGCTAAAGTGCTCAGGAACTTTGCAATTCAAACAGACAAGCACCTGCCACATATCACCCCTGATTTAAAAACTGTTGATAAGAATGGCAAAAAAAAAAAAGCTGGATATGGGACATTGCAGTATCTAGAGACAGTAGAAGAGAAGAAAAAGAACTGGAAAATACCACAAAACACAAATACCTTCAAATAGAAGTAGAATGACTGTGGCAGAAGTAAACAAAGATAGTACTTAGGGTGCAATCCCAAAATTACCATTTGAATACCATCAACAAAATCGCATCAGTCAAGTGCAAAGGGCAAGCTTTACTCAGAAGAGCAATAATACCTTCAATCAGTGGTGGGCTGCTGCTGGTTCAGACCGGTTCAGGTGAACCAGTAGTTCTGACAATCAGCTGGCCCCATCCACCCGCCCCTGTGCTATCCTGTCCTATATTTCCTTCTTTCTGGTTCAGCTGATTTCCACGCCTCCGCTGTTCTACTTACCGGGGCTGCCTTAGAAGGTAAGCAGCTGAGCTTCAAATTGCTGTATTTTGAACACTGCACGCAAGCGCGTTAGTCGCGCACAGCGCACGATCACCGAACCGGTTGTTAAACCGGTTGCAGCCCACCATTGCCTTCAATGCCATCAAACAACAACATCTGGCTAACCTTGGTCCTTGGGAAGATCTCAATAGATTGATAGAAATGCCAGATCCAATCTAAACGTCTGGTTGACTGTGCAATCAATGTTATTATCTCTATAGGTCTCTGTGCTCTATGCCCTAGAAGAGACTGGGTCCAGATTTTCCTGAGTGTTTCCCGGGGGGGGGGATTGCATCCATTTTCTTTTCTTACAATGTATTTGAAGTCTATTGTGAGAATGGCTTCTCATGATTTGAAAAGAGGTGCTTCGTGCCCTCTCACATTTCAAAGCAACTCTTTCAATGGATTTGCAGAGTCACATTAATCTGCACCTCTCCTGTATTGATACAATTATACAATTCTCTATATTTCTTCCAAGGAACCTTACTGCAAGGCATATTTTTCATATATACCACACAGATACTCAGAAATTCTCAGTTATTATAGCATGCTAATTATGAGTCTAATTGAGTTTAATCTCATGTAACAGATATTGCATGGTAAAATTCATTATTTTTCCATGTCTGCACATTGTTTAGGAGCATTGTTGATGATAGCAAGCACAAATTTACTTAGCTGCCATTAGTGATCTTCTCATTAAGATATTCTCTCCATTAGTATCTGAGTAAATATAGGAATACATCTTGACAGCTACAATTGTCCTTAAAAAGGAAAATTTAGGTTGTAATGACAAAAGGAACTGTTGTTTTTAAAATGAAGTTATGTTCCTATTTAAAGCAAGCAAGGAAATTTCTAAGCATTTGCATTTAAAGCCCAAAGTGTATTAATCTTCATAATCCAAATGTAGCTGTGATTGTTTACTTTATGTAAAAATTAGCAGCCTTTGGCTTCTCCCATAAGAAAAAAAATATTATTGTAAAACTCACATCTGTGCAATCTTCAACAAGTCCTGGTTAGTAGATAACATGTCTTCCAGTATTATCATTATTTGATTAAGTGCAGATAGATTTTAAAAATAATAACCTCCTTCCATAACCAGGCAAGAGATGATTATCCTAAAACTTTAGAGAATAGGAATAGCAATAGCAATAGCACTTAGACTTATATACCGCTTTATAGTGCTTTACAGCCCTCTCTAAGCGGTTCACAGAGTCAGCATATTGCCCCCAACAATCTGGGTCCTCATTTTACCCACCTCAGAAGGATGGAAGGCTGAGTCAACCTTGAGCCGGTGAGATTTGAACCGCTGAACTGCTGAACAGTCAGCTGAAGTAGCCTGCAGTACTGCACTCTAACCACTGCGCCACCTAGGCATCCTTGGAGACTCTATCTTAACTATAGCGTCTCCTTTCTAGCTTTTTACCACTTTTCTACAATTGCTTGCTTTTACTTTCCTTTCTCTTTGTTATATTTAGTTGATATATAAAGAGCCCTGGTCGCGCAGTGGTTAGAATGCAGAATAGCAGGCTAATTCTGCCGATTGCCAGCAGTTCGATTCTCACCAACTCAAAGTTGACCCAGCCTTCCAACCTTCCAAGATAGGTAAAATGAGGACCCAGACTGTTGGGGGAAATATGCTGACTCTACAAACCGCTTAGAGAGGGCTGTAAAGTACTGTGGAGCAGTATATAAGTCTAAGTGCTATTGCTATATGTTCTGTTTTATTTGGACATTGACCAAAATAAATACATTATCTATCATCATGTGCATTTGTATAGTACCTCTCTGTCTCTCTATTATCCTTATTGCTTCAAGAGTGATTTAAACATTTAGCTCCAAATTAACTAGTCCACTATTCTTTCTTCCAACTATGAGTAACCATATGGCAAAGTTACCTGTTGCAGGAATTCCAGAGGGCAGAACTTACCTGATTCTCTATTCTCAAAAATCTAGTTGCAGAATTGTATTGCTCCTAAACAGGTTTGTACAGATTACTTAGTGATGAATAGAATATATATTGGGTCATTCTTTAAAAAAAAACAATTTGTATATAATTAGACACCTGATCACAAGTAGGTATGGATTGGATTTTAGCCATAATCACTTATATTTCCTTTTGGTTTTTTTTCTTTAGCAAAGCATTTGTAGAACTAGTTCATAATGGGGTAAAGAATAGGTTTATCAAAAGAATGAATATGAAAGGACAGGATTTTGGCTTTCTTAGGTTTCAATTTATCTGTAATTAATAAATAATTGCATAAATGTAATATTTTTTCAATTATGGACTTTTTTAATTAAACAGGGTCTCAGTTGGCTTATAAATATTGCACTGAATGGTTTTCCAAATTTTTCAGCACTTTCTAATCAGGAATACAATTTAATTTGCCAACTTAATCCTAATTTGCTGTCAAGTCTGAAGATGAATATGTCATCCTATATCAAAGAAAACAGTTTACCATTTCAGAGTTAAAACAGATGTCATGATTTAGATGCAGCAGATGTACTATATGACTTTCCAGTACCCTCTGCCTGTAGATATCTTAAGGAAAATAAGACATCTTGGACTAATAAAATGTCTCCATCACTACTGCAGCTGTTCTTTTACAGTTCATGGGCAATCTGTATTCATTGTAATAGTCCCCATTATGCACCATAATCTATAAATCCACGTATCTTGTAAGAATAAATTATTGCTGGCCTTGGGGTTGTATTACAGATCTCATCCTAGCAGAATTGAGGTGATCTGAGGAAATAGCTTTCTTTTTTATATGTAATTGTATGAAAACTTTTACCAACAATAGTAAGAACTAATGCAAAGTAAAGTAGAATAAAAAGAGGAAAGAAAAGAGATGAAAGAAAAAGCTAAAAGTGCAAAAAGAAAAATGTAAGTGGACAAAAAAAAGATATAAAGGACTGGCTTCTGATTTCTTTTTACAGCAAATATAGGTACAATTATATTTTAACCTTTCATTCTCTAAAGTCATACCATGATTGTCTTATTTCTATTTATCCTGCCTAATCATGAAAACCATAAATCACAACTTCATTTTGTTCCCTTTTTACTCAAAAAGTGTGTAAGGGATTTCCAAACATTAAGCAAAGGTAGATATTGTGTTTCTCTAATCAAACAAGTCAATTTAACCATTTCAGCAAGTTGTGTCATCTTCACCAACCATTCCTCCATTGTGGGTATTATCAGATCTTTCCATCTTTGTGCCATACAATTGTCACCCACCAGGGAAATCAGGAGATCCAAGCAGTTAGCAATAGCAATAGCACTTCGACTTATATACCGCTTTACAGTGCTTTACAGCCCTCTCTAAGCGGTTCACAGAGTCAGCATATTGCCCCCAACAATCTGGGTCCTCATTTTACCCACCTAGGAAGGATGGAAGGCTGAGTCAACCTTGAGCCGGTGAGATTTGAACTGCCGAACTGCAGCTAGCAGTCAGCTGAAGTAGCCTGCAGTACTGCACTCTAACCACTGTGCTCAAATGGGTATACAGATTTATTGCAAGCTTAAACTCTCTACAAGAATCTGAACGACTAATAGTTAAAGCAATTTGGCAATAAATAAGGAATTCAAGGAATTCTGCTTTCAAGCTTGTTTACCCATCCACGAAGTATGATAAAAGGGTCATCTTCTTTTTCACATTTCCAACAGAAATTTGAAGTACCTTTATACATGCTAGATAATTTTTCTGATGTCATATACAAATTGTACAACAGAATTTTATAAAAATTCTCTTTAAGATTGTAAAAATGAGTTACTCAGTTTCCATATGGTTTCATTTGATTTATCCAACTTATATGCCACCCGTCTTGCCAGAGGTTTGAGGCTAGAGGTTATAGACATTGGATAAAATGCAGAATAAAATATTAAAGCAATAAAGATCTTAAATTTAAAAATGCAATTAAAATACAAGTAAGCAAGATAGAGAGGGAAGGTGCAAAAGTACAGAATGGAGGTACCTGCTTCACAGGCAGTGGTGCAGGGGTGGATTCCAACTTACCTCGCTGCCGGTTCTCTTCCTCCCGCACCACGTAGGCGCGCCTCATGGGCGTGCACATGCTTTGCGTGTGCGCATGCGCAGTGCTGAAAAAATAATTTTTTTAAAAAAAAGAGCCAAAAACAAGATGGCGATGCATGCACAGTGCTGGAAACTCAGCTTCTGTGCATGTGCAGAAGAAAAAAATTCCCCCAAAAAATGTTTTTTCAAAAAGAAAAAAATTCCAAAAAAAAAGGCGGCGGCGCCCACAGAATGGCGGCGCACACGGACCGGCACTGACCGAACCGGATCCGTGACATCACTGTGATGTCACCAGCGGGTTGCTACCGGTTCGGGCAAACTGGTCCGAACCGGGAGGAACCCACCTCTGCAGTGGTGGTATTCAGCCGGTTCTATCCAGTTTGGGTGAACTGGTAGCGCTGACTGTGGGTGGCCCCGCCCACCAGCCCGGAAGTAATCACGTCCCATTTATCCATGTTTTTGAGGCTGTGCACATGCGCGGAAGGCTTTACCCATGCGCGCTCACATTTGCGAACTGGTAGGGAAGGTAAGTGAATACCACCCCTGTTCACAGGGGTGGGCAACTATGATATCTTTATGACCTGTGGACTTCAACTACCAGAATTCCTGAGCCAGGCTCTCAGGGATTCTGAGAGTTGATGTCCACAGATCATAAAGATGCCAGAGTTCCCACCCCTGCTCTACAACATTAGCCACCTCCAACATGCCATACCCTCCTTTATGAGCTCTTCTTCACATAAGCAACAGCTTCAGGTGGTGGGAGCTGCTCATAGATTCCAACTTCCTTACACCGTGGTTTTCAGACTACAATCCTGCGCTTGAAAATTCTTAACATAAAACATAAAACAGCTTGAAAATTTCAGAATACCAAAGTAATTTATTCTAACTGGTTTACAAAAAGACCAGAGTTTTTATTTTATGGAAGAGTTAGACCACAAATAGTCTGAAATCTCTCAATTGGAGGTGGCTGGGTGGGTTCTGTTCAACTTTTTATTTCACTTTTGTGAAAACTTTGTAAAAATTATCCAAATTCTTTAGGGAAACTGTTATGTTCTAACTGTTTCAACTGTGTTGCATGGTTCCAACCAGGTCCAGCGTTTGAGCGGGAAAAAGCTCAAACGCTATTGGCTGGTCTGTCTGACAGCTCCCTATAAAAGGGCAAGCTGTCAGACTGCTCTATCCTGGTTGCTTACACAAGAGCTGAAATAAAGAGCTGCTTTGGAAGTCTGTCTCCTGTCATCTCTACCCACTATCTAACAGTGGCGACGAGGGCTTGGGCCAGGAGAACTGTGACTAGCTTCTTCAGCACTTTCAACCAGCCAGGCAGACATCTGCCTGCCAGCTCAAACGCTATTGGCTGGTCTGTCTGACAGCTCCCTATAAAAGGGCAAGCTGTCAGACTGCTCTATCCTGGTTGCTTACACAAGAGCTGAAATAAAGAGCTGCTTTGGAAGTCTGTCTCCTGTCATCTCTACCCACTATCTAACAGTGGCGACGAGGGCTTGGGCCAGGAGAACTGTGACTAGCTTCTTCAGCACTTTCAACCAGCCAGGCAGACATCTTCCTGCCTCCTTCTGCCGCTATGTCCACCTTCCACCTGCCGGCGCCTTTCGACCCGACCAGGGAGAAATGGGATTCCTACATGCGGCGAGTCGACTGCTTCCTGGAAGCAAACGATATGTTGGGTCTGACCGACCACCGCAAAAAAGAAATATTCT
>QLTV01003493.1:3962-16539 GCA_003457575.1 Thermophis baileyi
TGGGTAACTTGAAGCCCTACCAAGAACAAACAGGCATTTGAAAAAGACAAAAGTAAATTATATACAATTACCTTTCTTCCTCGTGAGGAAATCCATTATAGGAAATGATGGTCTCCCAGCAAATTCTATGCCTTTTATCATGAGAACCTCCTTTGCAGAAGGAAACCCATGAGTCAAGACTGCAGGGGTTCCTCCAAGATAAAGACTGAAGAGAGGACCATATTTTTTTGTCAGCTGAAATGAAGTAGCAATAGCGCTTAGACTTATATATCGCTTCACAGTTCTTTACAGCCCTCTCTACATAGATCTACATGTAAGCATGTTTATATGTAAAGTTTTAATGGAACCACTGAACAAGAGAGGGATTTTTATCCTGTCTGGCAGAAGTGGAGAAGGTTTTATTTTGGCCAATCATTTTTCTTCGAAGAAGTTTTGTGTAAGGTTTCCAAGTGATGAAACCCATTCAAAAAGAAATAAGCAAAGTCCATCTTCCAAAACAAATTCCTTCTTATTTAGGTAGACCTCAAATTGGCAAAGTCTGTTGTAATTCCGGATCTGACACAACCTGGAATTACACCACATAATATTATAAATTAGAAACATCCCACAAAAGTCACATTCCCCAATAAAAGCAAAATCAACAATGCCTGGTGTTCTCAAACTCCACCTCCAGCTCTCAGCAGGGACAGCCTCTGTTCCCAAGGGAAAGAAAGACACCTAGCCAAAACAAACCTCACTCACTATTCACCCTTCCCACCTTAAGAATGTGGCGAGCCCGAAACACACACACACACCTTCCAAAAGGAAAGAGAAAGAAAAGGAATATATGAGTAGAATATAGAGCTAAATAAAATGGCTACACGTATGTCAATTTTGGGGGCTCGACATTTGGAAACAAACATCGCAACAACACAAATCAAGGAAGGCACTCAGTGAGGATCTATAGCTCCTCCTCTATGTCTAGAACTGGAGTGATTACAGATAGTTCTTGACTTATAATAGTTCAGTTAGTGACCACTCAAAGTTACAAGAGCACTGAAAAAAGCAGGGTCCTTAACAGCCTGCCTAAAGGACAGAAGTCCCTTTGTTCAGCTCTGTCGGAACTTTGAACAGTCACTGAATGAATGGTCATTAACTGAGAACTACTTTAATAGATTTGTTTAACCACCTGTACTTGATTCTTCTATCCATTTCGTCTATTATATTCTCTCAAAGCATAAAGCAAAATTGAAGGCAGGTGGAGGAGAGAGAAAAAAGAATGGACTGGTTTGGAATTCTGCAAAACCGGAATCATAAACTATTCATTCATGCAGATAAACGACACCTTTCTTTAGACTTCTAAAGAACTTAGAAGAGCTAATGAATTGTTCCGAAGAAGTTCAATGCGATTAGGAATGAGGATTCCTCTGCATCAAATGACGGATGTTTTCATATCTTCATAAGGTTCTAAATATTTTTCTCCAAATTCTAGATGAAACAAAAATTGTGTCTCATGTAGACAAGTTAAGAGAAACACACAAACCCTTTCAGTTCTTTTTGCAGGAGCAAAAATGTCGGCAGATTCACTCTCTGAAGTTTAACATGAGAATGTTTAAACAGCCTTACCTGGTTCAACTCCTTCAGAGGGTCCCTCTTAATGAATTGAAGCAGATTCCCAAGCAGGGGCAGCCTCCATGGTCCAGGGGGGAAACCTTTGGGGCGTTGGCTCTTCCAGAAACAGAGCAATAGGAGGGAAAGAACGATCAGCCAGCTGAAAACAGCCATGATGATAGGCAGGAACATCTCATTCTGTCTTTCTTTCTGGCTATAGTACTTGGCAAACAGCCAAGATTAAATTTTTAAGGCAGGATAAAGGGCACACGGTGTTCAGAAGCCAGATTTCATAAACTGGATTTGGCAAGCAGAAAATTAACATTAGGCACCTTGGGGGTGGGTGGGATTGTTGCCCAAATACAGCATTACGTACTTGTTTAAAATGTCAGAAAACATTTCATCCATGAATCTGGAGAAGATGGTCCTGCAATTAGCCAACGAAAGGCAACATTATTGAAAGAAAAACAAAGGGGGGGGGGGGAATCCTGATCACGTCCCCAGTGGGGCTACAAAAATATGGCTATGCTCCTTTTTCTACCCCTCCCCCACAAAACCACATGAGATGGAAAACCTGGATACCCAAAGAAGTTTTCTCATACTGTTGGTAAGCAAATTTTGCAAGCTTTTCTCTTGGCTTACATTATACTCATGGGAGATTTCATAGAAAGGCTTGACAAAGTCAGAAGCCAAAGTCTCCCATTACTGGTTTTGATCTCTTGCTGTGACTTTCAATCTGGTTTGGAGTAGGGTGTTCTACAGCAGAAACAGCTCAGGAATAGAAAAGTTGAAACCACCATGATTTGGCTGGGCTGCACAAATGTTACAGCTGTATGGAATCCTTGTTTTCAGTCTATTTGACCTTATGCCCAAGGCACTGCAATAGATTTTATTCCAAATCACCCAAGGTGTTTTCATAACGGTCAAAGGCAACACTCAGTACAGTTATGCCCAGCAACCACATAATATCAACATTTACACAGTTATAAGAATTCAACATATCCATATATTTGTTTATCCCAAGTTTTAAATCCTGAGTTGTTATCTCTAGCTCTGCTCTAGCTTCCAGCAGCTGGAATGGAATGGAATGGAATGGACTATAGCAGCGGTTCTCAACCTGTGGGTCGCGACCCCTTTGGGGGTCAATGACCCTTTCACAGGGGTCACCTAAGACCATCGGAAAACACATATTTCCGATGGTCTTAGGAACCGAGACACCGCTCCTCTATCCATCCACATACGAGTACCCAGGGATGGTGCGACGCACGGGCGGCCCTCGAATGCGCAGGCGCCGACGGAAGGGCGAATGCGCAGGCGCTGACGGAAGGGCTGCGCGCGCTAGCCTGCCATCTTGGTGCCACGCCCCCTTTGTCACCTCATCGCTTCTTGCCTGGCAACGTGCACGCGTGGGGCGGGGGTCGCGTTGGCGGGGCGGGGGTTGCGGCATTAGGAAGGTTGAGAATCACTGGACTATGGGATAGGGATAGGGATAGGGATAGGGATAGGGATAGGGATAGGGATAGGGATAGGGATAGGGATAGGGATAGGGATAGAATAGAATAGAATAGAATAGAATAGAATAGAATAGAATAGAATAGAATAGAATAGAATTCTTTATTGGCCAAGTGTGATTGGACACATAAGGAATTTGTCTTTGGTGCATAATCTCTCATTGTACATAAAAGCTGTAAGCAACCTCATTTTAATACTTTGTTTACAACATGATTCCACTTCAATGTCTAAATAACCTTTTAATTTTTGCTATTGGGAAGTGCTTCATCCTAATCCTTCAAATAGCAAGTAGAAACGTGTCAAGTTTAATTCAGTGATAATGGCTAAATGTGATTAGACACACAAGGTATTTGTCTCTGGTGCATAAGCTCTCAGTATACATACAAACAACAAGGTAATATAAACAGTGCACATACAAATATATAAACAACATATACATACAAACAAGAAGTGTATATACAAACAAGATAATATAATCATAAGACACCAATAGGAGAAGGACAGTAATAGAAAAGATGAGAAGGATAATAATAATACAGCCATACTGCTGTTCTTAGACATAAGACAATAAATACTGTGGCAATTAGGAGCTATTCCTCCAATATTATTATAATTATATAATATTCCAATCATAATATTCCACCAGTGCTACTGAATACTGAATGCTCCGATGCTACTGGAGATGACACCAGATATAGCCACATTTCAAGGTTTTCCTAGTAGGGTTTTTTGTGATGCAAAAACAAATTCATTATTGTGCTATTATTCCTGCACTTTTATATTCTAGATTTCATTTTTATTTCTTGTTACATAACTTATATATGTACATATTTGTGAATTATTGCATATCTGTGTGGCTGTTTGAGTCCGTGTGTCCATACACACATACACACATAAAAATGCTTTTTAAGTTGTATTATCTTTCTTGGCCTTATGGCCACAGTACATTTCTTTGATTTGAATGGAAAGAAATGCATTGCCCTACATCGCTCCCACACTTGTGCCAAAACAAGACTGTCAAGAAAAAATCCTTCAGATAAGAGTGTACAGAAATACAGATAGTCCTCGACATACAACAGTTCATTTAGTGACCGTTCAAAGTTATAACGGCACTGAAAAAAGTGACTCATGAATGTTTTTCACAGTTACGACCTTTGAAGCATCCCAATGGACACATGACCAAAATTCAGATTCTGGGCAACTGGTTCATACTTATGACTGTTGCTGCATCCCAAGGCCTGGGCCGTTGATCTCGCTGTTGTAATCCTGCGAGATTGGTGAGCATGGGTTTTTAAATTGTTTTTTAAATGTTTTTATAATGTTTTTTTAATTTTATATATTATATTTTTGTTGTAAGCCGCCCAGAGGCCCTCGGGAGTTTGGCGGCATAGAAATTTAAATAATAAATAAAAAAATTTAAACAATAATAATGGTAGTAAGTACCATACATAAAAATGCGTGCCATCCCAATCGTAGATCATGACCCTCAATAACTACGGCATAGAAATTTAAATAATAAATAAACGTGATCCCCTTTTGTGACCATCTGACAAGCCAAGTCAATGGGGAAGTAAGAGTCACTCAACAACCAGGTTACTAACTTATCAACTGCAGTGATTCGCTTAACAACTGTGGCAAGAAAGATCATAAAATGGCGCAAAACTCACTTGTCTCATTTAACAACGGAAATTTGGGGCTCCATTGTGGTTGTACGTTGAGCACTACCTGTAGTCAGAGAAGGCAAACCACCTAATCCTATTTTGGCGAGGTGGAAATTCCTGGTTCTTTTGACTTCGAGTTCCTCTCCCTTTGACTAAAAGAAAAAAAGCAGAATTCTCTCAGGTTCTGATTCCACAATAATGGAGACCTTTTGGTTACAAATAGTACAAGAAGGTTCATGCTCAGACTTATACCTTTAGTGGCACAAAAAGCTTCTTGGATGAGAAGCGAAATGTCTTCAAAGAAAAACCGGACAGTCCAGTTGCCTCTTGAAAAAAGCACCTTTGGGACAGTAATCTTAAAGAAATTGAGAAGAGATTTGGAAAATGAAGTTCATCATCATTAAAAAAATAAGATCGGTCATCCACTGGATGGTTTTGTATAGGAAAGCATTTTATTTATGTTTTTAAAAATGATCTTGTGCTGAATTTCAAGTACAGGTGGCCACTGGCTGTTGGAGAGAATGGGATTGTCTTGAAGCAGTTGTTTTGTAGATCCTTGCTTACACCTTTTCACAGGGCTGGCACACTTCAGCAACACCTTGAAGCGAGAAGGGAACTGTGTAATCCCCAAGTGTGGTGTAAAATCTGGAGCTTGGGATTTATCTGGCCACAATAACTGGAAGTTCCTGAGAATGCTGGTGAAGAAGAAGAAGAGCTCCATCCGGGCCAGGTTTTCCCTTAACCAGACTCTCGGTCCTGAAAAGGCAAAGTGAAGGAGAAGCCATTCAGACAGCTGAAGGCCGACAAATTATTCCAACCACTGGACCCATCTTGGGCCCTCACAAAATGATCCTAAATTTCACTAAATTGCCTTAAGTTGGTGAGGTGTTCTTTTTGGCTTGCTTTATTTATTTATTTATTTTTATTTTATTTGTTTGTCAAACATGTACAAGATAGCAGGTATAGGTATAAGTCCTATACCTATATAGAGTCCTTCGGGAGTTGGGCGGCATATAAATTTTATAAAATATTTTTTTTTAATAAATAAATAAACATAAACATAATCAAAGTGAATACAGATAGATGGGGACAATAGGACAGTAGGACAGGGACGGTAGGCACGCTTGTGCGCTTATGCACGCCCCTTACAGACCTCTTAGGAATGGGGTGAGGTCTACAGTAGACAGTCTAAGGTTAAAGTTTTTGGGGTTTGGGGAAGAAACCACAGAGTTAGGTAGTGAATTCCAGGCATTGATCACTCTGTTGCTGAAGTCGTATTTTCTGCAGTCGAGTTTGGAGCGGTTTACATTAAGTTTGTATCTATTGTGTGCTCGTGTATTGTTGTGGTTGAAGCTGAAGTAGTCATTGACAGGTAGGACATTGTGGCAGATAATTTTATGAACTACATTTAGATCGGTTCTAAGGCGACGTAGTTCTAAGTTGTCTAAGCCCAAGATTTCAAGTCTGGTGGAATAAGGTATTCTGTTGCGAGTGGAGGAGTGGAGGACTCTTCTCGTGAAATATTTCTGGACTCTCTCAATTGTATTAATGTCTGATATTTTAATTAATTGTATTAATGTCCGATATTCTCTAAAAGACTCACCTTCTCAAATCGATCTTCACTTCTTTCCTCTCTCGCTTCAGTTCCTCTTTTCGTCTCTGATTCTGACCTTAGAGATCAGGTACTTACCTGTCTCATTCTTTCTCCATCACAAAAAGAGAGAGAGACAGACACAGAGAGAAAGAGAAAGAGAGAGAGAGACAGAGAGAGACAGAGAGAGACAGAGAGAGAGACAGAGACAGAGACAGAGAGAGACAGAGAGAGACAGAGAGAGACAGAGAAATTCACCTGCTGAAAATGGCAAGAAGGCTTCCGGCTTCACAAACTCTCCCTCTTCATTCAGGAAGTTGGAGGGGTTGAACTCATTGGGGAACTTCCACTGAGATTCATCATGATGGGTAGACTGGATATTGACAAAAACCATGGTGTCCTGCAGAAGCCAAGGCAGGTATGTCACATTGAGGAAAGCCCTCGTTGTCAGACATGGCTCTGGATGAGCTTCCAGATAGACCCCATTGAGATGTGGTTGGAGAATGGCAGATGCAGGTGAAAAAGTACAAGGAGGACTGATGGATCAAGCAAAATGGAACTCCGAAGTAGGAAAAAATATTTCTATTTCCAAGTATACCATTCCTAAATGAGAATGCCTGAGATTTAAGAAACATCTTTGCTACAAGGACTTTAGAAAACCTTGAAATTGTGTCAACTTGCACAGCACCCCACAGAAAAAAAAGGGTCAATAGGTCTATGCTACTTTAATAAAAGGGGGTTCAAAAGAAAGAGAGAACAGGATTGTTCTCAATTCTTGCTTTCTCTTGCTCTTACACAGACACAGGTCAGGAAGACACAGAGGGACACATGCAGATTCACCAACACTTCACTTTATGGGAAACAATTGCAGGTTTCTGGGAGGTTGTTTTTTTTTTTTTACCTTGGGAATTTTATATCCAAAAAGCCGCACATCTTTAATGGAGGCATGAGGAATTCCAAGAGGGACAACACTTGAAACGCGTTGGATTTCATGAATGACGGCGTTTGTGTAGGGCAATTTTTCTCTGTCTTCATATTTCACAACCTTGCCTTGTTCCCCAGAACTGTGTCTATTTCCTTCCAGCATTTCTCTGAGGAACAAACAGCTCAGTTATCTTCTGGAAAGCCTTTCTCTGGCTTCCTGTAGATGTATCTGTTGAACTTCCCAACCAGGTGCCCATCAGATGTGAGCAGAGTGCAGCTGACTGAATTCTCAGCCATGAAAATGACCCCCAGTTCAGGATCCTGTTTCGTAAGTCTGTACCTTGAATCTCTGGAAAGGCCACCAAATAGAGCAATGTCCACTGAAGTGTTGCGGCCGTTGTCTCTGTTCCAGCCAGAAATAGATCAGACAATAGGACTCGTAATTGCTCTTCTTCAAAGCCTGAACCTTTCTTCTCTGGCTTTTTGTCAGTTAAAACAAGAAATATGAATATCAAGTGGAAAAAGGATTTTCTCCCAGTTGCGTGTCCTTTTAATAGAGTTGATAACATCAATTTAAAAAGTGGAATTCATTCTGAGAACTATGACTAAAAGGGTAGCAATAACTTCTTCCAGTAACAATCCATTATGATTGTCCCAAAGGTGCTTTTTCAGGAGGCAACTACACTTTCTTGTTTTTTCTTTTGAAGACATTTCGCTTCTCATCCAAGAAGCTTCTCCAGCTCTGACAGGATAGTGGGGAATGGAAGGATTTATATTCCTTGCAGGCAGCTGGTCATTTGCATCCTTTTACAGGGTTGTTGAAGCACTTGGAGGTTTTTCTGTGTCCTCAGGGTCACCTCAGTAGTGCAAATGGGTTTGGAGACCTTCTTGGCTGCAGGATGTTGAGCTGAAGAAGCTTCTTGGATGAGAAGCGAAACATCTTCAAAGAAAAAACAGTCCAGTTGCCTCTTGAAAAAGCACCTTTGGAACAACCATGACCTGGATGACTGAGAATCTCTACAGACTTTTAACCCATTATGACAGAAAGAGTTCAGGAAGAGAATAAAGATCCCACAGAGCTGACAAGGGGGACTTTCTCCCCTGTCCTGGTCTAAAGATCTACTCTAGTTTAGGAGTCTCGTCCGTGGACTAGCACGGGGCCTCGGCATGCCAGAAACTGGGCTGTGCAAATAAGGGAAGCCCCATCCATGAGATACAGGCACCATGCAAAACCACACCCACCCCTGTCCACAGAAAAACCTTTCTCCACAGAACTGGTCGCTGGTGCCCAAAAGGTTGGGGGGCCCTGCCCTAGTTATTTGGGGCTGTACAACATGCAAAGCACCGGGTAGAAAGTAGACCTCTAGAAAAGTCACTGTATCGATGTTTCTGTTGCACTTTCCTAAGGGACAATGTCAAAACCACAGGAAAAGAAAGACCTGCAAATTGAACCATCTACCTTCTGCATTTCTTCTAAGTAGGTATCAGTGAAATCATGAGGTTCTCCAGGAGTCAAGGTCACCTTGTGTTCATCCACCTCTTTTTGAATAAAAACATCTACTTTCTTTGCAGTTGTTAGTATTGTCTGGTGGGGCAGGGGGAGACTTCTTACCAAGGGCACCTCATTGTAAAGCTGCCAGCAAACAGACCAAAAGCCAACATTGATGAATTTGATCATGGTAAAGTCTTCTTTGCAGGATGTATTGAGCGGGAAAAATAATCCCTGCTAATATCTCTCATTCCCAAACTGACTGGGAATCAAATGTCCCAATAAGGTTAAATTTCAGTACAGAAACTGGCCCTGATTAAATTGGGATAATTGCAGGTTTCGACCAAATCACTCACACAGTAGTTTCACCCACTTTGTCCTTGCTCTCTGGTGAAGACGTTTCGCTTCTCTAACAGATTAACAGAGTAGGAAGGGACCTTGTAGGTCATCTAGTCCAACCCCCCGCCCAAACAGGAGACCCTACATCATTTCTGACAGATGGTGAGATGCAGTTCTAATTTCAGGAAACCCACAGTTTCCAAAATGTGTGAACTATGGAACTTTAAATGGCCACGTGTGCATGAATTTGAATCCTTCGTCAGGATACCTTGTAATATCTCTTATTCTCAATTTGATCGGGAGTCAAGTGGCCCAATAAGGATAAATTTCAGTACCAAAACTAGCCTTAATTAAATTGGGATAACTGCAAGTTTGGACCAAATTGCTTCACACAGCAGCTTCACTCACTTGTGCTTATACCCTGGTGAGATACTGCTCTAATTGCAAGGAAAACCAAAGCATTCCAGAATGAGTGAGATGTGGAAATATAAATTGCAATTAGTTGTGGATTAATTTCAAACAATCTTCAGAATTCTTGTTAAGCACACCAAGGCCCAGTGTCCCGCCGTCATTTTGGAACTTAGATGTATTTCATCCAGGAGAGTCCTGAAGAAGCGGTTGTCATATTCCAAACGTTTCCCAAATATGATGGCACAAATTATATTGGCGACTGCAGTGTCCAGAAACTCATAAGGATCAAAAGGAACGCCTGTGAAATAAAATGAAAGAAAATAAATCTCTATAGAGATTTATTTTTCCTGCATGTTTATTTAGGAGAGTCATAAGATGCAATCCTCTAAGCCAGCAGTTCTCAACCTGTGGGTCGCGACCCCTTTGGGGGTCGAACGACCCTTTCACAGGGGTCGCCTAAGACCATCAGAAAACACATATTTCCGATGGTCTTAGGAACCGAGACACCGCTCCTCTATCCGTCCACATACAGTACCCGGGGACAGTGCGACGCACAGGTGGCCCTCGAATGCGCAGGCACCGACGGAAGGGCCACGTGCGCTAGCCCACCATCTTGGTGCCACGCCCCCTTTGTCACCTCATCGCTTCTCACCTGGCAACGCGCACGTGCGGGGAGGGGGCGGGGAGGGGGTTGCGGCGGCGGTGCAGGGGTCGCGGTATTAGGAAAGTTGAGAACCACTGCTCTAAGCAGTTTTACTGGTTGCAGAGGTATCAGCAGAAGAATACAAAATGCAGGTACTCCTCAATGTATGACCACAATTGAGCCCAAAATTTATGTTGCTAAGTGAGAAATTTGGTTTTTTTAAAAAATCCTTCCCCATTTTACAACTTTTCTTGCCACGTTTGTTAAGTGAATCACTGCAATTGTTAAATTAGTAACATGGTTGTTACGTGGATCTGGCTTCTTCAGGGACTTTGCTTGTCAAAGATTGCAAAAGCCGATCACATGACCCCGGGACGCTGCATCCATCATAAATATGAGTCAGTTGTCAAGCATCCGAATGTAAATCATGTGACCGTGGGGATGCTGGAATGGCCGTAAGTGAGAAAAATGGTCATACGTCACTTTTTGTCATAAGTCCATTATAGATTCCAGCTCTTGGATCAGCTCACAATGAACTTTCATGCAAAAGAGTCATGAAGGTCAAATGGTATCTGCTATTTTCAATCTTTTTCTAACAAATAAATCTTGCTAAAATCTAAAACTCCATCTAAAATGGACTTATGAACTATGGTGGAGCAGTGGTTAGAGTGCAGTACTGCAAGCCACTTCTGCTGCCTGCTGGCTGCCTGCAATTTTCCAGTTCGAATCTCACCAGGCTCAAGGTTGACTCAGCCTTCCATCCATCCATCATCCATCCATCCATGATGCACAGTGGTTAGAATGCAGTATTGCAGGCTGACTGCCCACTGCCAGGAGTTCAATCCTGACCAGCTGAAGGTTGACTCAGACTTCCATCCTTCCGAGGTCGGTAAAACAAGAACGCAGATTGTTGGGAACAATATGCTGACTATGTAAACCGCTTAGAGAGGGCTGTAAAGCACTGTGAAGCGGTATATAAGACTAAGTGCTATTGCTATTGCTAAACTTAGCCATGCCACTTATTGCAGAGAAGTAGCAGAACTCAGAGTATGTGCTCTGACCCAGCCTTAGCAGAAACAAGAAACAGACTCCTTGTCACGAAAAATCCCTCTTTATTTATCTCCTGTGAATTAATAGCTTTCACACATCGAAAAGTCCAGGCAATAGTCCTTCAAAGAGTTAATTGCAGTAACAGACCTTATCAGTTCCTTGCAATAAATGCCAGGCCGTGAGCTCCCAGCCACAAAGCTGCACATTAAGTTCTGGCAAGCAGTCTCTGAGGCACGAAACACGATGAGCCAAATCTCCAGAAATACGAACTGTTGTCTCCTACGACAACCACTCTCCTTTCCTTCTATTTATTCCCCAGCCAGGTAGGGGCCATTCAGCGTCCACGTGTTCCTTGCTTTCCGAGTCGACTCCTTGTCCTCAGTTGTTCTCCTCTCCTAACAGCTCTGCGCATACGTGCATCTGGAACAGGCCTCAGCTGTTCTTCCTCCTCACTCATAGCAGCTTCCAAAGGCAGCTGCCTTTCCCGTGGCTGGGAAATGTCGGACGGCCCTGACTCAGTGTCCGATGCTGAGCATCCATGCTCCCCCTCCTCCTCATCGTCCGAGTCTGCCACCAGCTCCGCTGGCAGTTGGCGGGCCACAACAGTATGAAGACTCATTGGCAGCTATCAATATAGTGAATATGTCTACAAAATTATCATAAATCCATGTTTTGGGCCAGGCAGAAAAATTAGGAGACAGGCTTCATACACTGAAGTGGTGAATGAACAGTTAACAGAATAAATTTCCTCTAAGGAAAATGTTGCTGGTCTTCAAAGATTCAGAATCTGAGTAAACCCTGAGAATCTTGCTTTGCATTACGAACCGCAAAGTATGTATTCTTAGTCCAACTTCAACTTGTTGCTCTATTGGACTTAACTTCATCCCAAATATATCCTGGTAAGCATTGCCACTAAGGATGATTGCTTTTTAGTCCAATATTTTTGGAGATCCCTTTATTTGAGGATATCTCGGGGGCTCTATGAAGCATGCTGGGAGGTAGACCAAGAGTAGTAATAGCAATAGCAACAGCACTTAGACTTATATACCGCTTCACAGTGCTTTACAGCCCTCTCTAAGCGGTTTACAGAGTCAGCCTATTGCCCCCAACAATCTGGGTCCTCATTTTACCCACCTCGGAAGGATGGAAGGCTGAGTCAACCTTGAGCCTGGTGAGATTTGAACTGCCGGCAGTTGGCAGAGTTAGCTTGCAATACTGCATTCCAACCCCTGCGTCACCAAGGAAAGGAAGGAAGGCAGGCAGGAAGGAAGGCAGGAAGGGAGGGAGGGAGAAACGAAAGAAGGGCAATAGCAATAGCACTTAGACTTATATACCACTTCACAGTGCTTTACAGCCCTCTCTAAGCA
>QLTV01003493.1:16615-34539 GCA_003457575.1 Thermophis baileyi
AGGGAAGAACAGAGGTGGGTTCCTCCCGGTTCGGACTGGTTCGCCCAAACTGGTAGCGACCTGCTGGTGATGTCACGATGACGTCACGGAGCCGGTTCGGTCGGTGCCGGTCCATGGACGCCGCCATCTTTTCTTTGGATTATTATTATTTTTGGCGGGGCCAGCGGGCGCCGCCATATTTTTTTTTTTCTGCACATGCGCATGTGTCGTCATCTTGTTTTTGGTTTTTTTGGGAGGGGGATTTTTTTGATATTTTTGCACTGCGAACCAGCAGCGAGGTAAGTTAGCAGTGACCCGCTGGTGATGTCACAGTAATGTCACGGATCCAGTTTGGTCGGTGCCAGTCCGTGGGCGCCGCCATATTTTTTTTTTTTTTCACATGCGCATGCGCCGTCATCTTTTTTTTGGTTTTTTTGGGAGGGGGATTTTTTTGATATTTTTGCACTGCGAACCAGCAGCGAGGTAAGTTAGAACCTACCCCTGGTCATGCCCCAGCATATACCGTATTTTTCGGACTATAAGACACACTTCCCCCCCCAAAAAAAGTGGGTGGTAATGTCTGTGCGTCTTATAGACCAAATATGGCCCTGTTTTTGGCCTCCCGAACACCCCCCACACACACGCATGTCCCTTTTTGCCAAGAACGGGCCCATTTTTGGCAAAAATGGGATATGCAGAGGGTTTGGGAGGCCTGCAGAGTGCTCCTGGGGGCTGGGGAAGGGCAAAAACCTTTTTGTGTCTTTCCTCTTTGAAATCTTGGTGCGTCTTATACACCGGTGCGTCGTATTCTTCTTCTTCTTCTTCTTCTTCTTCTTCTTCTTCTTCTTCTTCTTCTTCTTCTTCTTCTTCTTCTTCTTCTTCTTCTTCTTCTTCTTTCTAGCATATTCCCACAGATGCAGGGTCTGCGTTTTGGATCATTGAGTACCACTTTGGTAGACCAAGAGTATTTCATGAAAATAGAGGATGGCGACTAGTTATGCTTCCTAGGCTAGTCATTTTATATAGATTAATCTTTTACCCAAATTCCTATCAACAATGAAAAGCATTCTCAGAATTCTAATTTTCAGGTTACCACCAAGAATGTTGTAACACTCCTGCTCTACAAACATTACAAGCACAGAGGTAAAATGAACGGTGTGTCTTATTTTGGTCAATGGGACTTGGAATTTTATCCAACCAGAATCCTAAGCTCCTCTTACTTTACTGCAGTACACACACTTAATGGTCATCCTTGAGGTCAACTCAGTTGGGTTCTATGGGAAACAACCACAACGCTGGAATGACAACTTCCCAACCATCCCATCCTGTCCCACGAGAGCTTACTCATGTTATCAGTGAACGCTTGAATCAAATAAGATGTTTCCTCCAGGATCTTTTCTTCCACTGATTTTTTGCTCAATCTAAAATTTCTGAAAAGCATCCGTGAAAACCTTCTTTGCCCCTTCCATACGTCACCATATCTTAATGTCAGCAAACCTGAAAAAATATCCAACAATCATTCATGTGATTTATTTACTTACTCATTTATTTATTTTTAAAGCAGAAGTGTATTTTCAAATATGACAAAATCAGTAAATGAACAAAGTATTACTAAAATTATACCACCAATGCTAAACTAATGAACAATTATCATGGCAAGAAAAATACATCGAGTTGTTTTTCTGGTACATGAACAAATTATGATTATTTTTTTAGCTGAATGTCCACATTTATACTATATTGTTATTCATAAATGTTACAAAAGAAAGAAGGAAGACAATTCTAACATTTCAAGAGATTCTTCTTTCTTTCATGAGAAGATCACGAGAAGTGTTAATAACAATTTATAATGCCTTGGTAAGACCACACTTGGAATATTGCATCTAGTTTAGGTCACCACAATATAAAAAAGATGTGGAGACTTTAGAAACAGTGCAGAGAAGATCAAATGAGATGATTAGAGGGCTGGAGGCTAAAACATATAAAAAATGGATGCAGGAATGGGGTATATCTACTCTAGTGAAAAGAAGGACTAGGAGTGACATGATAGCAGTCTTCCACAAAAAAGAGGGAGGTCAATCTATTCTCCAAAGCACCTGATGGTAGGACAAGAAGCAGTGGGTGAAAATCATTAAAGGGAGATGCTACCTGGAACTAAGGAGAAATTTCCTGATAAAACAATTAATCAGTGGAATGACCTGCTGCCAGATAGTGTGGGTGCTCCAACATTGGAGGTTTTTAAGAAGAGATTGGACAACAATTCATCTGAAATGGTATAGGATTTCTTGCTTGAGCAGGGGGTTGGACTAGAAGACCTCCAAAGTCCTTTCAAGTCTTTTATTCTGTTTTACTGGAAACCTTTGGTCAGCACTCCAGAATGCAGAATAAAAGGGATATTGGTAACTGGATAACTTGGATTCTTATCGAGAGCAAACAGGCATTTGGAAATAAAATAAAATAGGTGGGGGAAAAAAAGAATTGGAAATTATATTGTTACCTTTTTTGTTAGCGGTGGCATCCGTTATAGGAAATGCTGTCCTTCCAGCAAATTTTGTGCCTTGTATCATGAGAACCTCCTTTGCTGAAGGAAACCCATGAGTGAAGACCACAGGTGTTCTTCCAAAATAAAAACTGAAGACAGGACCATATTTTTTGTTAGCTGAAACAAAGTAGCTAGGAATATTAGCACAGAGGCATCAGGAAATTACTTGGGATTAAACATTGGAATGTTGCAACATAATGCAGGTAGTTGTCCACTTAGAACCACAATGGAGTCCAAAATTTATGTTGCTAAGCAAGACATTTGTTAAGTGGCTCTCCCTTCCCCACTGACTTTGCTTGTCATATGACCACAGGACACTGTGGCTCTCATAATTATGAGGCACTTGTTGAATGTCCAACTGCGAGTACGTGACCGCAGGGAAACTGTGGTACTGCAATCTCAAGGAATGCCATAAGTCCCTTCATTTAGGATTGACATAACTTTGAATGGTCACTGAACAAAATTCTTTATTCTTTATTCTTTATTGGCTAAGTGTGATTGGACGCACAAGGAATTTGTCTCCGGTGCATAAGCTCTCAGTGTACTTACAAACAAAAAAGTGATAGGTCATACAGTATATCATAGATCATAGTTGCAATAATAAGAATACCTTATTCCACAAGACTTGAAATTTTGGGCTTAGACAACTTAGAACTACGTCGCCTTAGAACCGATCTAAATGTAGTTCATAAAATCATCTGCCACAATGTCCTACCTGTCAATGAGTACTTCACCTTCAACCACAACAATACACGAGCACAAAATAGATACAAACTCAAGGTTAACTGCTCCAAACTCGACTGCAGAAAATACGACTTCAGCAACAGAGTGATCAATGCCTGGAATTCACTACCTGACTCTGTGGTTTCTTCCCCAAACCCCAAAAACTTTAACCTTAGACTGTCTACTGTCGACCTCACCCCATTCCTAAGAGGTCTGTAAGGGGCGTGCATAAGCGCACCAGCGTGCCTACCGTCCCTGTCCTACTGTCCTATTGTCCTCATCTATCTGTATTCACTTTGATTATGTTTATGTTTATACCTATACCTGCTATCTTGTACATGTTTGACAAACAAACAAACAAACAAATAAATAAATAAAAAATAATAATAATCGTAAGATTCAACAAGTGATCATCATAGATACCAATAGGAGAAGGTAGTAGGAAAGATGAGAAGGTGAGAAAAGATGAGAAGACGAGAAAAAGAATAGCAATACAGCCTACTACATGAGTAAATATTCTAAGACATAAGACAGTACTGGGGGAATTAAGTGTTCAGCAGAAGGGCATGAGGGAGAAAAACTGTCCCTGTGTCTAGATGTTTTGGCATGCAATGCCCTATAGTACTATCCTGAAGGGAGAAGTTGAAACAGTTTATATCCAGGATGTGAGGGGTCTGTAGATATTTCCTCAGCCCTCTTTCTGGTTCATGCAGTGGAAGGCAGGCTGGTTGCAATTGTTTTTTTCTGCAGTTCTAACTATCTGTTGAAGTCTGTACCTGTCCTGTTAACCAAAGGTTGTTAACCAAGGACTACCTGAAATAGACTTGTTATTGATCTACCTATACTTTATCCCACTGTTTCATTTCTTTATATTCTTTCAAAATGTAAAACAATATTTGGGAGGTGGGGTAGGAACAAAGGGACGCAGTGGCTCAGTGGCTAAGACGCTGAGCTTGTCAATCAGAAAGGTCGGCAGTTCAGCCGTTCGAATCCCTAGCGCCGCGTAACGGGGTGAGCTCCCATTACCTGTCCCAGCTTCTGCCAACCTAGCAGTTCGAAAGCACGTAAAAAATGCAAGTAGAAAAATAGGGACCACTTTGGTGGGAAGGTAACAGCGCTCCGTGCACCTTCGGCATTTAGTCATGCTGGCCACATGACCACGGAGATGTCTTCCGACAGTGCTGGCTCTTCGGCTTTGAAACGGAGATGAGCACCGCCCCCTAGAGTCGGGAACGACTAGCACGCATGTGCGAGGGAACCTTTATCTTTTAGGAACAAATAGAGTTGATTGACTTGGTTGGTAATCATCTGAATCATACATTATTGATTGATGCAGACAAGCAATAACCTTCTTTAACCTTCTAGAGTGCCAAATTTCTCCAGCAGGTTTTGGAAAGCGAGTGTTTAACTTGAAAACTTCAAAGGTGAACTTAATTCCCCTTAAACAGCTGATGAATCTTTCAGAAGTTTGATTCAATTAGGAATTAGGATTCCTCTACATCAAATGGCAGGGATTGGTCACATGTCCCAAAGATTCTAAATGTTTTTTCTCTAAATCCTGAGCCAAGCAAAAATTGGATCTCACATAGCAAAGTTAAGAACCGCACCTGTCCCATTTCAGTTGTTTCCAAAAGCAGCAAAAAATGTTGATGGATTCACCTTGTCCAGTTTAATATGAGAGAGATCATGTTGAGAGCTTTACCTGGTCCAGCTCCTTCAGAGGGAACCTCTTAATGAATTGAAGCAGGTTCCCAATCAGGGGGAGGCTCCATGGTCCAGGGGGGAAACCTTTGGGACGTTGGTTCTTCCAGAAACAGAGGAATAGGAGAGAAAGAACAAGCAACCAGCTGAAAACAGCCATGCTGATAAGCAGGAACACCGTTGCTCTCCTGAGCCAAAGATTAAAACTTTAAAGTCAAGATGAGGGTACACGGTGTTCCAAAGCCAGAGTTTGTAGTTTGGCAAGCAGAAAATTAGCATTAGGAACCTCAGGAAAAATAAGGTAAAGGTAAAGGTTCCCCCGCACATGCGTGCTAGTCGTTTCCGGCTCTAGGGGGCGGTGCTCATCTCCGTTTCTAAGCCGAGGAGCCAGCACTGTCCGAAGACGTCTCCATGGTCATGTGGCCGGCATGAGTCAATGCCGAAGGCGCACAGAGCGCTGTTCCCTTCCCACCAAAGGTGGTCCCTATTTTTCTACTTGCATTTTTTACATGCTTTCAAACTGCTAGGTTGGCAGAAGCTGGGACAAGTAACGGGAGCTCACTCCGTTACGCGGCGCTAGGGATTCAAACCGCTGAACTGCCACTGAGCCACCGCATCCCTTCAGGAAAAATAGGTTGTCAAAATACAGCATTCCGTATTTGTCTAAAACGACAGAAAACATTTCATTTATGAATCTGGAGAAGATGGCCCCACAATTAAGTAAATGAAAAGCAAAGAAAGCAATCTCTAGCCCTGACCATATTTCCCATGAGGTAGGGTCCTTCCCCTACCAACAGCATTCACAAGAGGTGCAAAAACTGATCCCCCAAATAGGTTTTCTCACCTCATTTGTAAGCAAAATCTGTAAGCTGTTCCTCACTGCATACTTGTACCTGAGCTATGATGGCGCAGTGGTTAGAATGCCATATTGCAGACTAACACTGCCCATTGTCAGCAGTTTGATCCTGACCGGCTCAAGGTTGACTCAGCCTTCTATCCTTCCGAGGTTGGTAAAATGGGGGCCCAGATTGTTGGGGGCAAGATGCTGATTGTATAAACCGCTTAGAGAAGGCTGTCAAGCACTATGAAGCTGTGTATAAGTCTAAGTGCTATTGCTATTGAGTGTAGCTCCACCAACATCTAACCTGTGCAAAAGCTCTGTGTTCTACAGCAGAATCAGCCCAAGAATAGAGCAATTGAAACCACCCCAATTGTCATCCACTCTTGATGGTCTACATGAATATTATCGAAGCGCGCAATCACCGAACCGGTTGTTGAACCGGCACGATCCCAACACTGGCTGTAAAACACTGTGAAGCGGTATATAAGTCTAAGTGCTATTGCTATTGCTATTAGATATAGCCCAAAGATTCGAGGATCATTCCTTGGGATTATCTTTGAGATTCTTTTCCTTTTCAAACAAGATTTTCAAACTCAATTGCTCTTAACAGCTGCTAAAGATGCTTGACATTTTTATTGGATGAAACAATTCAATTTTGGGATAAACTGAGCATTTATTATTTTAATAGGATGTTAAAAAAATCTTCTGTGTTTTGAGAATGATGTGTTTATTAGCCAAAATGTTAGACCTTTCAAAGCCCAAAATGAACTTCTGNGCCTTCCAGAGGGCGGGGGGAGGTCGTTTTTGTCTTCCCCAGGCTTCAGGAAAGCCTCCGGAACCTGTGGATGGCAAAAAACGGACCCAACTGCCCAACCAGAAGTTCATTTCCGAACTTCCGGTAGGCCCGTTGGGTCCGTTTTTCACCATCCACATGCTCTGGAGGCTTTCCTGAAGTCTGGGGAGGGCGGAAAACGGCCCAATGGGCCTACCGGAAGTCCGGAGGCTTCAGTGAGCCCTGCGCACATGCGCGGGGGCAGCTCAGGGGGGTTGTGCGCACATGCGTGGGGGGGAGGGCATTGTATTATGGGTGTGGGCATGCACGTCCTTTTGGCACCCGAGCAAAAAAAGGTTCGCCATCACTGATCTATCATAATTCCCATCTTCACCAATAGTTTGAAACTTTGGGTTCTGAGTCTTGCAAATGTCATGTTTCCTCAGATGAGTATTTTTTAAGCTGAACAAGCATCAGGGAGAATCTTCCAGATTTTGCTTACCAAAACAACTTTGTGTGACAAGGTTCTATGCCTCATAGGGCTTTCTTTCTTTCTTTCTTTCTTTCTTTCTTTCTTTCTTTCTTTCTTTCTTTCTTTCTTTCTTTCTTTCTTTCTTTCTTTCTTTCTTTCTTTCTTTCTTTCTTTCTGATGGAGGTGGTGGTAGGAAACAGATAGTAACCACATCATACATCATGCATTTGATACAAGGGATGCCAAATTTTAATACATGATATTTCCTTTTGCTTGGTTAATTGCGGGGCAGTTTTCTCCAGATTCAGAGATAAAATACTTTCTGACATTTTAGACAAGCATGTATTGGTATATTTCGACAGCATATTCTGCCCCCACCCCCCGAAGATCCTGATATTAATTTTCTGCTTGCGGAATTGCACCTTGTGAAATCTGGCTTCTGTTCAAAATTTATCTTTCATCCTGAGCTTAATCATCGGTTGATTTGTCAGAGACACAGTAGCAGAGAAAGGCAGGAGGGAGACCTCTCTGCTTTGAACATGGCTGTTTTCAGCTGGCTGGTCATTCTTTCCCTCTTATTCTTCTGGTTTTGGAAAAACAAATGTCCCAAAGGTTTCCCCAGGGGTGAAATCCAGCAGGTTCTGACAGGTTCTGGAGAACTGGTAGCGGAAATTTTGAGTAGTTCGGAGAACCGGCAAATACCACCTCTGGCTGGCCCCAGAGTGGGGTGGGATTGAAGATTTTGCAGTATCCTTCCGTCAGGAGTGGGGAGGGAATGGGGATTTTGCAGTATCCTTCCCCTGGAGTGGGGAGGGAATGGGGATTTTGCAGTATCCTTCCCCTGGAGTGGGGAGGGAATGGGGATTTTGCAGTATCCTTCCCCTGGAGTGGGGTGGGAATGGAGATTTTGCAGTATCCTTCCCCCAGGAGTGGGGAGGGAATGGGGATTTTGCAGTATCCTTCCCCTGCCACGCCCACCAAGCCACGCCCACAGAACCGGTAGGGAAAAAATTTGAATTTCACCTCTGGGTTTCCCCCCTGGACCATGGAGGTTACCACTGCTTGGGAATCTACTTCAGCTCAGGGACTCCCTCAAGGATTTGGATCAGGTAAGACTTCTTATCCACTCATCTATTAAACTTCAGAGAGTGAATCTGCCAACATTTTTTCTCCTGCAAAAAGAACTAAAAGAGGATGTATGTGTATGTCTGTTAACTTGTCTACATGAGACACAATTTTTATTTCATCTAGAATTTGGAGAAAAATATTTAGAACCTTATGGAGATATGAAAACACCTACCATTTGATACAGAGGAATCCTCATTCCTAATTGCATTGAACTTCTTCTGAACAATTCATTAGCTCTTTAATGTGAATTTGATTCTCCTTCCAGGTTCCTGAATGAAACACTCACCTTCCAAAAACTGCTGGAGAAATTTGATATTTTAGAAGTCTAAAGAAAGGTGTCGTTTATCTACATGAATGAATAGTTTATGATTCCGGTTTTGCAGAATTCCAAACCAGTCCATTCTTTTTTCTCTCTCCTCCACCTGCCTTCAATTTTGCTTTATACTTTGAGAGAATATAATAGATGAAACGGATAGAAGAATCAAGTACAGGTGGATAAACAAATCTATTAAAGTAGTTCTCAGTTAATGACCATTCATTCAGTGACTGTTCAAAGTTCTGACAGAGCTGAACAAAGGGACTTCTGTCCCTTAGGCAGACTTTAAAGAGGTATTTGTTGGAGACTGTCATTGCAACATGGAGTTGTTTGGACTCTTGACAAAAGGTGAGAGTTAGCAAAGGGAACATTTTTTTCCCCATGCTCTCCCTTCATGTTTCTGCCCTGTCAGCAAAATTGGGTCAAAGCTAGTGATCTCTTGGAAAGCAATCACGTTGTCTGCCTTATCCCGGGGCAGCTGCTCACCTTCAAACAAGTTAGGTTCGCACAGAGCCTTGTTAGCAGATTTATTAAAAGGTAGTTTGAAAGTCTTAAAAGTCCCTTGGACTGCAAGGAGGTCAAACCAGGCAACCCTAAAGGAAATCAACCCGAATGTTCTTTGGAAGGAGAGATCCAGAAGCTGAAGCTCAAACACTTTGGCCACCAAATGAGAAGAGAGGATTCCTTGGAGAAGACCCTGATGTTGGGAAAGATGGAAGGCGAAAGGAGAAGGGGACGACAGAGGAGGAGAAGGTTAGATAGTGTCATTGACGCAATGAACGTGAATTTGAGCACACTCCGGGAGACAGTGGAGGATTGGGGGGGGAGGGGGGCTGGCCTTCTGTAGTCCATCCACAAAGAGTCAGACATACTTAGTGACTGAATAACAACAGCGGACATGGTTGAGAAATATAAATTGGCCAACTAGTCTCTGTATCTATTAGTGACCCATTTATCTATACATTTTGTTAAGGTATTGAGATTTAAGAGCTTACCAGCTGTAAAGCTGATGCAATTGTAAGGCTGATGCAATGAAGGTGAATCAGCATTGGTATTGCCGGTTGTAGACTACGAAGGGGTCCATAAAGGTCTTTACCACTTTAAGTGGTGTTTATATAAAGCAGCCAGGAGAGGGTGTATTTTCTCTCCTTGTGTTCAGTATCCATTGCTGTGTTCTCCCTGTAGAGTTAAGAAGAAGAATGATTGCTTGTCAGGTATTTGCCTACCATATGTATTTCTGTATATGTCTTGTATATAAACCACTGTTAAATCTAAGGCTCTGAGTGCTGTGTTTTGCTCCTGGGTTGTCTCCTAATAGTAGTCATGCTGCAAACGCTCTGACACATTTGTTAGGGTAGGGCTGCTTTGATCCTTTTTCTCACAAGGCTTTAAATCTTGGAGAAATGATTAGACAACAACAGGAACAGCACAATAACCATAAAGAACAAGAACTTCTGGTGACATTTTTCCTTTTTCTCCACAACATTATGTAGGAATAGTCCAGTTCTGTTTTTACTTGTGCAAGGCTAATTAAGAAGCACTAAGGCATTTATCTAATGGCAGAAAGTGAAGAGGAACTAAAGAGCCTCTTGATGCGGGTGAAGGAGAAGAGTGCAAAAGTTGGCTTGAAACTCAACATTAAGAAAACTAAGATCATGGCATCCAGCCCTCTCAATTCCTGGCAAATAGATGGGGAAGAAATGGAGGTAGTGACCGATTTTATTTTCCTGGGCTCCAAGATCACCGCAGATGGGGACTGCAGCCAAGAATTTAAAAGACGCTTGCTCCTGGGGAGAAAAGCTATGACAAATCTAGAAAGCATACTAAAAAGCAGAGACATCACCCTGCCAACAAAAGTGCGTATAGTCAAGGCTATGGTTTTCCCAGTTGCAATGTATGGCTGTGAAAGTTGGACCATAAGAAAGGCTGAACGCCAAAGAATTGAGGCCTTTGAACTATGGTGCTGGAGAAGACTCCTGCGAGTCCCTTGGACTGCAAGGCGATCAAACCGGTCAGTCCTAGAGGAGATCATCTCTGACTGCTCTTTAGAAGGCCAGATCCTGAAGATGAAACTCAAATACTTTGGCCACCAAATGAGAAGGAAGGACTCACTGGAGAAGAGCCTAATGCTGGGAAAGATTGAGGGCAAAAGAAGAAGGGGACGACAGAGAATGAGGTGGCTGGATGGAGCCACTGAAGCAGTAGGCGTGAGCTTAAATGGACTCCAGAGGATGGTAGAGAAAATTTACAAACACACACACATAAAAATCTTCCACAAGATAGGTGGAAGTTTAAATGGATTCCAGAGGATGGTAGAGAAAATTTACAAACACACACACACACAAATCTTCCACAAGATAGGTGGAAGCTTAAATGGACTCCAGAGGATGGTAGAGAACAGGAAGGCCTGGAGGAACGTTGTCCATGGGGTCGCGATGGGTTGGACACGACTTCGCAACTAACAACAACAACAAAGGCATTTATCTCCCCTCTCCCTCTTTTTTACATCTTCAGCAATGAACATGAAAGGAAAAGCAAAAAAACCCCAAACCCTGGTTTATTGTTTTCAAGTATTTACTTTGTTGGCAAATGCTGTAAAGTACTTCCCCCCCCACAAAAGTCAGATTAATTAATCAAATTATAGCCAATCTTTTTGCCAAAAGAACATAGAACAAGAGAAAGAGACTCCAAGAAAGAACACAGAACACGAGAAAGAGACTCCGAAATAAAACAACAATTACTATTTGTTGTTGTTGTTGTTGTTAGTTGCGAAGTCGTGTCCGACCCATCGCGACCCCATGGACAACGTTCCTCCAGGCCTTCCTGTTCTCTACCATACTCTGGAGTCCATTTAAGCTTCCACCTATCTTGTGGAAGATATTTTTTGTGTGTGTGTTTGTAAATTTAGTGAATGCAGGTAGTCCTCGACTTATGACCACAATTGAGACCAACAGTTCTATTGCTAAGTGAGACACTGGTTAAGTGAATTCTGCCCCGGTATACAACCTTTCTTGCCACAGTTGTTAAATGAATCGCTGCAGTTAGTAACACAGTTGTTAGGTGGCTTCCCCATCGACTTTGCTTCTCAGAAGGGGGCAAAAGTTGATCACACAACCCCGGGACACTGCAACTGTCATAAATAGGAATCAGTTGCCCAATTTAGATCACGTGACCATGGCCAAGCCACAACCTTCGTGTGAAAAATGGTCAGAAGAAACTTTTTTTCAGTGCTGTTGTAACTTTGAGCGGTCGCTAAATGAACTGTTGTAAGTCGAGGACTATCTGTAGTCGTTCTAGACATAGAGGAGCTACAGATACTCTCTGAGTGCCTTCCTTGATATTGGCCAAACACTTTGGGGAATGGAGTTTGATGGCGCTCCAAGTACATTTCTTAAGGTCATCCTTGATGAAGTATTCTGTTGCAACATTGCAGTGTTTGGTCCAAACTAATTTCCTGATGCTTTTATGCTAACGAGCTTGGTTACTTCATTTCAGCTATCAAAAAAATATGGTCCTCTCTTCAGTCTTTATCTTGGAGGAATACCTGCAGTCTTGACTCATGGGTTTCCTTTAGCAAAAAAGGCCCTCATGATAAAAGGCATAGAATTTGCTGGGAGACCATCATTTCCTATAATGGATTTCCTCACGAGGAAGAAAGGTGAAATAGGGTTCTTGACCTGTAATAGTAACGACTTTATTTATTATGTAAATGAGGAAGGGTCCTGAATTGGAGGATCATGATCATGGCTGGGAACTCAGAGAGCTGCACTCTCATCACTTCTGGTGAAAATCAAACCAATGTCTACTTAAAGTCAATGAAACGTTTTCCAGAAGGTAACTTTGTTCCTCAGAGAAATGCTGGAAGGAAATAGACACGGTTGTGGGAAACAAGGCGATCTTGAAGTACGAAGACAGAAAAAAGTTGCCCTACACCAACGCCGTCATTCATGAAATCCAACGTGTTTCAAATGTTGCTCCTCTTGGAATTCCTCGCGCCTCCATTACAGATGTGCAGCTTTTGGGATATAAAATTCCCAAGGCTTGAAATTTTGGGCTTAGACAACTTAGAACTACGTCGCCTTAGAACCGATCTAAATGTAGTTCATAAAATTATCTGCCACAATGTCCTACCTGTCAATGACTACTTCAGCTTCAACCACAACAATACACGAGCACACAATAGATACAAACTTAATGTAAACCGCTCCAAACTCGACTGCAGAAAATATGACTTCAGCAACAGAGTGATCAATGCCTGGAATTCACTACCTGACTCTGTGGTTTCTTCCCCAAACCCAAAAAACTTTAATCTTAGACTGTCTACTGTCGACCTCACCCCATTCCTAAGAGGTCTGTAAGGGGCGTGCATAAGCGCACCAGCGTGCCTACCGTCCCTGTCCTACTGTCCTATTGTCTTCATCTATCTGTATTCACTTTGATTATGTTTATGATTATACCTATACCTGCTATCTTGTACATGTTTGACAAATAAATAAATAAATAAATAAATAAAAAGGTAAAAAAAGAAAGAAAGAAACCTTAATTGTTTTTCATGTAGTGAGGTGTTGGTGAATCGGCATATGTCCACCTGTGTCTTCCTCACCTGAGGTGGCTGTGTTTGCATGTAAGAGCAAGAGAAAGCAAGAGATTGAGATCAATGGGAGTCTTCATTTTGAATCTAATTTTATAGGAGCGCCATAGGATTATAGTTCAATATCTTTGTTGTGTGCTTGTCTTGGCTTGTGCAGGACACCATGGTTTTTGTCAATATCCAGTCTGCTCATCGTGATGAATCTCAGTGGAAGTTTCCCAATGAGTTCAACCCCTCCAACTTCCTGAAGCTGGAAGCCTTTTTGGCATTTTCAGCAGGTGAATCTCTCTCTCTCTCTGTCTCTCTCTGTCTCTCTCTCTCTCTCTCTCTCTCTCTCTCTCTCTCTGTCTCTCTCTCTCTGTCTCTCTCTCTCTCCAACCCCTCCAACTTCCTGAAGCTGGAAGCCTTTTTGGCATTTTCAGCAGGTGACTCTCTCTCTCTCTCTGTCTCTCTCTGTCTCTCTCTCTCTCTCTCTCTCTCTCTCTCTCTCTCTCTCTCTCTCTCACACACACACACACACACACACACACACTTTTAGTGGAAACCTTTCTTTAGAGACTTATGGAAGCCAACTCTTGGGCTCAGCTTATAGTTCAGTATCCTATAGGAAAATGGCGTAATCATGTTGAATGCAGTCATTCTGGGCCACAAAAGGTGTGACCTTTTTTCACACCTGGTCCTGGACCACAAAAGGTGTGACCCTCTTGTGTAGTCATGGATTTCAATTTGGCGACATCATTTCCTGTGTCTAGGAAAGCATTGTGGTAGGTCTTCTGTGTAAATGTCCTTTGGAGATGGTTGGGCAAGGTAAAGCAGAGAATCAGAATAGAGCCGGAAGGGTTCTTGGAGGTCTTCTAGTCCAACCCTCTGCTCAAGCAGGAGACCTTATACCATTTCAGATAGATGGCTGCCCTCTGGTGCTTTGGAAAATAAGTTGACCCCCTCTTCTTTGTGGCAGACCCTCAAATACTGGAACACTGCTATCACATCACATCTAGCCATTCTTTTCTCTAGCCATACTGTAAGGATCTGCCCCAGCTGGTTCCTCAGGAAAGCAAAACTCTTGACTCCATTAAGCTGAATCCAAAGAACTTTTACTGAAAGTGGTTGCAGTAAAGTCAGGCAGAATCTGAAGGTCCCGCGCAAAGCACAAAGCAGTCCTTCCGTTTTCCCAAAACCCAACCCTCCAACCAGTCCACTGGCAGCCAATCAGCGGTGAAATCTACTTACCTTCCCTACCGGTTCGTGCTCCGCGCATGCTTTTTCACCCTCTGCGCATGCGCAGAACGCTTTGCGCATGTGCAGAGGGTTAAAAACAAGAAAATGGCAATGTCCGGGTGGGTGGGCGGAGCCTTGTGCTGCCACCGCTACTGGTTCTCCGAACCACCGGCGGCCGCCGCTACCAGTACGCCCGGACCGGGCCGAACCGGTAGCATTTCACCCCTGCAGCCAATGTGATGCTGCAAGGTTGTTTTGAGAACGCTGAGGTGCTAGGCATATAACAGGTCACTCTCAGCGTACGATGATCTTGGAACCAGGCTGGGTTCCAGGCTGGGAGGGAGTCCGCTCCATCTCCGAAGACAATCCCCCTCTCTAATTCTCAAGCAGGTACAGTGAAAGCAAAAGCATATGGAAAATGCCAGCAAGCCTCCCCGCCCCCCACTCCCCTTCCAACAGAATGGCAGGACATAATAGAGGACCTGACACATACCCAATTCCTGCGACCGTTCTTCATATGTTTTAGCCTCCAGGCCCTTAATCGTCTTTGTTGCTCTTTTCTGCACTCTTTCCAGAGTCTCAACATCTTTTTAAAGTCTAAATAACATGAGGTGTGCTTCGTAGAGGCCTAGGAGATAAATCTTGTAGAGAAGGAAAGAATGCAAAAGAACTGTTACCAACTTTGGAAATGTCATGAGATTTGGGATCATAGTTTCGAGAAACAAACAGGTCCGGCAGTTGCAATTGGTTGCCAGCCTTCAGCAGTCTGAATGACTTCTCTCTTTCTCTTTCACTTTGTCTTTTCAGGACCGAGAGTCTGCTTAGGGGAAAACTTGGCTCGGATAGAGCTCTTCCTCTTCTTCACCAGCATTCTCAGAAACTTCCAGTTATCGTGGCCAGATAAATCCCAAGCTCCAGATTTCACACCACATTTTGGGGTTACACAATCCCCATCTCGCTTTAAGGTGTTGCTGAAATGTCGCCAGCCAAGTGCGTAGATCGAAGTGAGGATCTGCAAGATAACCAAGACAACCTCGTTCTCTCCAGCAGCCAGCAGCCATCTCTAATTCAAATTCACCACTTAGGATATGTTTACAAATATAACGCAATTTAAGGCCAAATCATTTGGATATATAACAAAGAAATGTATCAGATGATCTCCAATACACACACACGCGCACACACACGCGCACACACACACACACACACCCACCCCAGAGGTGGGTTTCTGCTGGTTCGGACCGGTTCTTTAGAACCGGTAGCGGAAATTTCCCCCCACTCGCCGAACTGGCAGCGATGGCCGGCTGGACACACCCCCGAACCGGCTCTCTCGGTGCCGCCATAGGTGCCGCCATCTTGTTTTTCACTTCTGGGCATGCGCAGAAGCTGTTTTTTGCTTCTGTGCATGCGCAGAAGCTGGATTTTCAGCACTGCGCATGCGTGCTCCCCCGCGCGAAGTGCACACGTGGCGCGGGAGGAAGTGAACCGGCAGCGAGGTAAGTTAGAACCCACCCCTGACACACACACACACACACACACACATACACACACACACACACACACCCCTGGCCATATTTATCTCCAATGTTACAAGCTATGATTTAGAAGAAATAAAGTTATTATGTAAGGGATACATATTTTGTCCTGCATTTAGATATCATCTTTTTCTGAATTGCTGAAGTTCTTTTGAGGGATAAATCCTCAGATTTGTAATCCAACTTAATCTGACCAATTTTTTCAATTAACCAACCAAGGAGAGAAGCAAACTAGAACTAAGGAGAACATTCCTAATGGTTAGAGCAATCAATTAATGGAATAGCTTGCCTTCAGAAGTTGTGGGTGCTCCATCACTGGAGGCTTTCAAAAAGACACTGGACAACCATTTGTCTGAAATGGTACAGGGTCTCCTGCTTGAGCAGGATGTTGGACTAGAAGACCTTCAAGATCCCTTCCAACTCTGTTATTCTATGTTCTATGCCTGTGATTGCAGAGGTAGAATTGGAGGCGAAGGTACTTTCTCTTCCATAAAGATGAAGTCAGTGCTCCATGCTGTATGTGGCAATTTATGTTTCATGGCCTCCAAGGGCAGGTGAATGAAGGTCACCAAGCAATGACATCATGGTGGACTCTACAAACAATGTAGAGACACGAGAAAAATATTCCCTTCTCCTTCAAGCTGGGTTACTTCAACTGGGGAAGGCAGTTGCTTCAAGAAAATGTTGGGATTTCCGTTTGAACATTAAAATTTAAATGCTGGTTTTTTTTAAATCATTGAAAAACTGAAACTAACTGTGAAGCAGTTTGTTCTGGGAATTCCAGGGTTGTAGACATATTAACCTGTTGCAGCAAAACCAACAGAGCGGGGTGGAACGCGTCTAGATGCAGCCATGACCTGCAATCCAAGTCCCACCCTTTTTAAACATGGGTCCCAGACAGGGGTGAAATTCAGCAGGTTCTGACAGGTTCTGGAGAACCGGTAGCGGAAATTTTGAGTAGTTCGGAGAACCGGAAAATACTACCTCTGGCTGGCCCCAGAGTGGGGTGGGAATGGAGATTTTGCAATATTCTTCCCCCAGGAGTGGGGAGGGAATGGGGATTTTGCAGTATCCTTCCCCTGCCACGCCCACCAAGCCATGCCCACAGAACCGGTAGGGAAAAATTTTGAATTTCACCCCTGGTCCCAGGTCTAATAATTTATTATGACATCAACCATGGGTGGGAAATCTGAAACCCTCTAGATCGGGGTTGTCCAACCTTAGCAACTTTAAGACTTGTGGACTTCAGCTCCCAGAATTCCCCAAACAGCATGGCCAACTCCAATTCTGGGAGTTGAAGTCCACAGGTCTTAAAATTGCCTAGGTTGGACACCTCTGCTCTAGATATTAGCATAGCAATAGCATTTAGACTTATATACCACTTCACAGTGCTTTACAGCCCTCTCTAAGCAGTTTACAGAGTCAGCCTATTGCCCCCAACAATCTGGGTCCTCGTTTTACCCACCTTGGAAGGATAGAAGACTGAGTCAACCTTGAGCCTGTTGAGATTCGATCTGCCAAATTGCTGGCAGCCGGCAGTCAGCAGAAGTAGCCTGCAGGACTGAATTCTAATCACTGCGCCACCGTGGCTCTTGCTAAATATTGCTAAATTGCTATTGCTAAATTACAGGTCCCAGCTGTCTCAAATAGCAACAATTGGGTGATTATTGTTCTTATTCATGTCTTTATTATTTCAACTGACATGCCTGCCCATCTCAAATTCATGAGTCTGTAATTTAGCTACATTTCAATATTATGAGGTGGGTAAAACGAGGACCCAAATTGTTTGGGGGCAATAGGCTGACTCTGTAAACTGCTTAGAGAGGGCTGGAAAGTACTGTAAAGTGGTATATAAGTCTAAGTGCTATTGCTATTGCCCTTCCTTCCTTCCTTCCTTCCTTCCTTCCTTCCTTCCTTCCTTCCTTCCTTCCTTCCTTCCTTCCTTCCTTCCTTCCTTCCTTCCATCCATCCATCCATCCATCCATCCATCCATCCATCCATCCATCCATGATGCACAGTGGTTAGATTGAAGTATTGCAGGCTAACTCTGCCAACTGCCAACAGTTACACCAGAGCAGTGGTAGTGCAATGGTTAGAATGTAGTAT
>QLTV01003493.1:86394-104286 GCA_003457575.1 Thermophis baileyi
TTTTGCCCCCCTTTCTTGTTCTCGGCTTTTTTTTTGCTATTTTTTGGTTGTTTTGCTTCTGCGCATGCGCAGAAGCTGAGTTTTCGGCACTGCACATGTGTGGCTGCACGCGTGTAGTGCACGCGCAGCTGCGCAGCATGGGAGGAAGCAAACCGGAGGTGAGGTAAGTTAGAACCCACCCCTGCCTTTAGCCAAAGAGTGATCATGATCTACAACATCCTTCCTTTGGGTGTTCAGATACTTAATGTTCTTCTTTAGTTGGCTCTGCTGCTGACTGTTGAAGTCGAGTGAGTTCAACCAAAGACTCTGCGCTGAGCAATAGGTGGATAGTTGAATCTTGTCTGCCTGTCCTATAAGTTATTTTTCTAACAAGATTGTCACATGTCAGCAGGATGTAAAACAAGTCTGAACAAACAAAGCTGGGGTTTGAAGGTCACCCTAGAGTTGCTTCCCATCTGATTTCTCCTCTCTACTCTGTTTTTAAGATTATATCACCTCATTTTTTTGTGTGTAGGTATAAAAAAGCACACTTAGGAAATCTCCCCAATGCTTGTTAAAACCTCTCCGGTAATTCCATATGCATGTATGGATTGGACTGCTGCTTCCAAGACATTAGAAAATCTGATGAAAAAAAATCCAAAGAAAAACTTAATCTGAAACGTCAAGGTATTTTTCTAATCTTACGTATAGGGGAGAAATAGATTGGAGAATTACGTTGTGCATGTACGTGGAGTTTTCTGAAACAGAACAGAAAAGGGGGAAAAAAATAATAGGAAAAGGAAAAGGAAAAACAATAAAGATATGGGGGGTTCTCATGCATGAATATACATATATACAGATTTATATGAATGCAGAAATATGGTCATTTATAAGAATGACCATATTTCATTATAATCATCTGTCCATAATCCTCATTTGTAAACACATTCAAAGATTTGGAAGCAACAGTTTGAAAACATTATTTACAAACGTCTTCCCTGTTACTGATTTTGGAGTTCATACAGATCTTACCTCAGATCTTCTCCCACAAAGGGAGAAGAAAGGAGAGCAAGCTAGACTGGAAGGTCAATTGGTTGGGCCTTGATTCAACAGACTTGGACAGCCAGTTGTCCAGAATGGCATAGAGTCCCCTGCTTGACTTTGACTAGGGGTTGGGACTAGAAGACCTCCAGAACCTCCACCTTCCAACTCTGTTATTCTGCATTCAACAGACCAAGTTTCATGCTGATTTAAGTCATCTATGTCCATTAACTGTGTCCGTGGGTATGATATCAATCCTCCAACTGATGCAAATATCATCCTACCAATGATATAAATTGGTACAAGTGATGTCGGTTGTGCAATGATACCATCATGCTTAGAGTATAAAGTGCCACAATGGCATTCTTTTGCATTTAATGGACATTGGTGAATAATGAGCACACCTCACATCCAGTTAAAATGAGGTTTCCAATACCCAACCAGTTCCCTGCCTAGAACTGGTTCTCTGCAGAAGAACAGGGGACATTGATATAATCTTGTATGTTCTTTTTGTCTTCATTTTGCAAAGATGCAATTCTGTTCATCCAGCTTTCCCCCTTCAGGGCTTGAATGGTAGGTAAAAGTTCAGGAGTTAGGTGGAGAAGTTTCCTGCAGTATGCACATAGATTGCCTGCCAGCTTTGTTTGAGCATTTCCAGCTGAACATCTTGTTTTGAGTGGTTTCTTCTGTCCAGCCAGTGAGCTGGAAGGAAGTTGGCTCAGGTGCTGAAGAGAAAGAATGGAATATAGCAGGAGTGGGCAATTTTATGATCTGTGGACTTCAACTCCCAGAATTCTTGAGCCACCATGGAATTCTGGGAGTTGAAGTCCACAGGTCTTGACATAGTTGCCTACCCCTGGAATAAACAATTTTAATCTAGTTGTGGATTAATATTATACGGACTTTTAAAAAAAGTTTTAGATTTAGTTGTAGAACTTTATCATTATTGATATAATTCGTTACAAATTCATCAGTTCTGCCAAGGATCAGGACAGGGATCAGGTGCCCAGGGAATTGGTTCTTTTGGATCTAGAGACAATGAATATACCAGTGAAGAAAGAGACTTTAGCTTTGTTATAAACTCAAGCAAACAGATTTAAAAACATACATACAGCTAGATGACACCCAAATCTCTTACAAGTTGTCGGGAATAACAACAGCAGAGATACCCCAAGGGCAACCAGTTTCCATAGTACAAGGGCTAGGTTCTGTGCAGAAATTCCCCGCCAACGGCAACAACCAATTTTTATCAAAATCTGGCATCATAATTTTATGTCCCTACGATGGTCAGGAGACTGCAAGGCCTGACCTTCACTGGGTAGCACATGATTCTGGGATGGGAATCCAAAGTCTGAGACTTTCACATTGAGAAAAGCTTTGAAGCTATGTCAACATTCCTCCTCTTCTCCTTTATTCAGTAAACGAATTTCATCTGTATTTCATCACTATTCCTTCATCCCTTTCTTGATTTTTATTTTCTCAATTGTTGTGATTGTGATGTTATGATCTTTTAGTTATATCATGAGTGTTTTAATTGTTCTGTTACATATTGTGGAAGCCGCCGAGAATCTTTGATTGGTTGTAAATCTAAAAAACAAACAAACAAACTCTATGCAATGTATTCCTTATTTGGTGTGAACTGAACGGCATGGATGTTCTACCATTTAAAGTAAAGGTAAAGGTTGCCCCGCACATATGTGCTAGTCGTTTCTGGCTCTAGGGGGCGGTGCTCATCTCCGTTTCTAAGCCGAAGAGCCAGCGCTGTCCAAAGATGTCTCCGTGGTCATGTGGCCAGCATGACTCAACGCCAAAGGCGCACGGAACGCTGTTACCTTCCCACCAAAGGTGGTCCCTATTTTTCTACTTGCATTTTTTACGTGCTTTCGAACTGCTAGGTTGGCAGAAGCTGGGACAAGTAACGGAAGCTCACCCCGTTATGCGGCGCTAGGGATTCGAACCGCTGAACTGCTGACCTTCTGATCGACAAGCTCAGCGTCTTAGCCACTGAGCCACCGCGTTCTACCATTTACTGACCAATAAAACAATTCATGTCTCCCTCTCAACACTTCCTTTGTTGTTTGGCATTCTTTCTTGCAGATCCATCTACAGGTGCCAGCAATGGATCAAGTCTTCCATCCATTGTTATTCCACCCCATTCAAAGATAAGCAACAATAAAACTAGGCCCTTCAGCAATGAGTCCAAAGGTTACCAGGCTCCATTTCCGCAAACAATGGGAGAACCAACTTGTCACAAAAACTGTCCAAACAATTGGCCCAACAGCACATTAACAGGTGAGAATTAAAATTAAACCACGATTGTGGGTAGTAGGAACAGTGCATTTCACTTTAATTCATTCATTAAGAGAAACACCGGCAGCGTAATACTCATTTTATTTTGCTTGCTTTCCAGTGTGCTAAATCATAATACTTGTGACTTAACATATTGCACAACCTCAATGTGATTTATAAATCATAGTTTAATAGCTCAATGTGTGTAAAGCCAGGCAGGTGTGATCTATTCAACAAACTTTTGAAAAAAAGCCTGGCTTAGAATCCCATATAAAAGAGCTGCGTTCATACAAAATACTGTATGAGGCAAGACCCAAAAGTGCTTTTCCAAAAGGCAACTGGACTTTCTTGGGTTTTTTCCTTGAAAAAGTTTCGCTTCTCATCAAGGGTGAAATCTAAAAATTTTCCCTACCGGTTCAGTGGGCGTGGCTTGATGGGCGTGGCTTGGTGGTCATGTGACCGGGTGGGCATGGCCAACTTGACGGCATTCACGTCACACTGTTAGAGCCAGGAGCTGCACATTCTGAAGCACATTCTGCCCTTCTGAAGCCCCCAACGCTTTGAGTTTCCTTCCGCCATCTGGCTTGACTGCCCAAGTGAAGCTCGGAGCATTCTCTTGCCCCACTCTCCATCCCGGAGGGCCGCATATCCCCCCACCACCAACCCTCCATACAAACCGCCAACCCCATTTCTGCAAAAGCAGAGCCCCCCCCGCAGGGCAATCCAAAGAGGGGAGGGGGATGCTGTAGAAAAGGCCGCCTTCCACCCGTGCCTCCTGTGCTGGCTCCGCGGGGCTTGGGGCTCCAAAGCAGCCCACTGGCTTCCCACCCGGCCACTTGCCTGATCTCTTTGACCACCGGCACCACTCTGGGAACTCGGCCCGTGGAGTCGCTTCCCGCCGGCGAAGAAGTGGAGTGAGAGGGGTGGAAGCCGCCGCCGGCTGGCAGGGCAGCAGCCCCTCGCGCAGGGAGAGGGCCAGGCCCGGCCGTGCCACTGCGGAACTTTCCTTTCGGCCTGGGAGGCGGCGCTTACCCCGGTGGGCCAGTGCGGGTAGCCCTTCATCTTCACCAGGTCACTGCACTTGTAGTTGCGTGGCCGGCCGGAGCGGAACATGGCGCAGGAGGAGAGGCCGATGCAGCCCCCGCCGAGGCTGCCCTGGCCGAGCGATCGCCGCGCCTCCCCAGCAACAGGCACGCCGGGGCCACCTTGCCCACCTTGCCCGCCTTCGCCACCTCCGTGCACTGCGCGTGGAAGGGGCCGCCGCTGCCGCTCTCGCCACCCTCCCTCACCACCTGGCTGCAGACGTCTGCCTGCCCAAAGCAACCTCCTGAAGCAACCCCGCTGCCATTCGCTTTCGTTTCACGGCAGGAGAAGGAAGAAAGCGAATGGTGGCAGCGCAGCAGTGCTCCGGGACGGTAGCTGGGCCATGGAAGTCCTGGGGCTGCTGCACATTTACATGTGCATGTGCCGTGCTGCTGCCGTTCACTTTCTTCCTTCTCCCGCCGTGAAACGAAAGCGAATGGCAGTGGGATGCTTCAGGAGGTTGCTTCGGGCAGGCATACGTCTGCAGCCAGGTGGGGAGGGAGGGTGGTAAGAGCGGTGGCGGAGGCCCCTTCCACGTGCAGTGCACAGAGGATCGCCCTGAGGGGGGGCCTCTGCCTTTGCAGAAATGGGGCGGGCGCATGTGCAGCAGCCCCGGGACATCTGCTTGCCCTCCCAGAGCACCGCCGCCCCTCTTAGCATCTGCATTTCCACCAAGGGCCACTCGCCCACCCATTTGCCGGGCCGGGTTGGATGCCAACCTTGGAAGGCAAGCGGGCCTGGGGGACCGCCGGGAAGGCTGCGTGGAAGGCAGGCAAGCATGGCAGGGCTGCGGTGAGGGGAGTAGGTTGCTAGCTCCCTTCCCCGTGGCCCCGACATGCTTGCTTGCCTTCCATGTGGCCTTCCACTTGCCTGCCTTCGCAAGCTGGCCATGGGGACACAGGGAAGGCTGCATGGAAGGCAGGCAAGCATGTTGGGGCTGCAGGCCACGGGGAATGGAGTAGGGAAGGCAGGCTGGGATGGTGGGGGGGCAGGGGCAGCTATGTAGGCCGCGACTTCACAGGCTTACCTGGCAGGCAGATCAGGGGTGCAGCGCTTCAGGCAGGCAGGCAGGCAAGCTGCAGAGCAGAGACTGGGCAGGGCAGGGAGAGCGAGTGGCGACCGGGGGACCAGTTTCAGGGCATGGCCAGCCAGCCATCGCTACCGGTTCGGCAAACCAGGCCACATGTCCACTAACGGTTCTCCCGAACCGGTCCGAACCGGTAGCATTTCACCCCTGCTTCTCATCCAAGAAGCTTCTTCAGTTCGGAAATGAAGAAGCTTCTTGGATGAGAAGCAAAATGTTTTTGAAAAGCAGCTTTGGGACAACCATGACCTGGATGATTGAGAATCTCCATAGACATGTACGAGGCAAGACTATTACGGTTGTTTGCTTTTATATGAAAAAATGTGATTAAAATGTTATAATCATCTCTTTATTTTAAGGGGGGGGTGTCTTTCAGTGATGAACTGTCCAAGGAAGAGATGGTCCTTCCCAGTTGCAAATTCCAGTTGCAACCACAGCAAATGGTTTATGAATGAACCAGGAAATAGCAATAGCAATAGCACATAGACTTATATACCACTTCACAGTGCTTTACAGCCCTCTCTAAGCAGTTTACAGTCAGCATATTGTCCCCAACAATCTGGAAGGATGGAAGGCTGAGTCAACCTTGAGCTGGTCAGAATTGAACTCCTGACAGTGGGCAGAGTTAGCCTGCAATACTGCATTCTAACCACTGTGCCTCATGGATGGATGGATGGATGGATGGATGGATGGATGGATGGATGGATGGATGGAAAGGAAGGAAAGGAAGGAAAGGAAGGAAGGAAGGAAGGAAGGAAGGAAGGAAGGAAGGAAGGAAGGAAGGAAGGAAGGAAGGAAGGAAGGAAGGGCAATAGCAATAGCAATTAGACTTATATACCACTTCACAGTGCCTTACAGCCCTCTCTAAGTGGTTTACAGAGTCAGCATATTGTCTCCAACAATCTGGAAGGATGGAAGGCTGAGTCAACCTTAAGCTGGTGAGAATCAAACTGCAGAACTACTGGCAGTCGGCAGTCAGCAGAAGTAGCCTGCATTCTAACCACTGCGCCACCGCGGCTCAGACATCAGAAATGTCTCATGCTTGCATTCTCACAATCTTTGCTCCACTGCCTTTCAGGTGCTACCTGCAAAGAAAAAAACTGCTCCATCCTCACCTTGGAGCGAGAAACCATCTTAAGTTCAATGACCGAAGGGCGTTTGAATCACCTCCTGGATGTCTTACGTGCCCAGCAGCTCTTACCCAGGGCAGATTACGAAATGATCACGTCATACCCGACTTTGACAGGCCGGACCCGTGCTTTGATTGACACTTGTCTGAGTTTGGGGGAACAGGCTGCTGAGACCGTGGTGACTGTATTATCCAGCAGTAAAGGCAGCCTTTTGCTGAGAAGGCTCCAGGCAAACCCAGTGAATTAAACCTAAATCTCAATTCGGTTTCACACTGTGGCCTTATCCATCCAAGGGATGCCTTGCGTTACTTTTCAGAGATGTTCATCCTCTTAAATAAATAAGTCAATAAATGCCTGGATTGGATGAAAAAGAATGGGCTGCCCACTGCCTGAAGGAAAAGCATCAAGATTTGCTATTTTTGGCATGATATCGGCCTGAGTAGGCTCTAAACTTTCTTGTTTTTCCTCAAAGGCAGAAGAGCACAAGGTTTTTAATTTTCACGTTGTGCCAAAGTGGCTTGTGGAGCTGAGGGGAATTAAAAAGTCATTTAAGGACAGGGCTTTCCCAGTAAACCACTGGGAGTAAAAGTGATGTTGCTAATGGCTTCAAGCAAGAAGCAAGGCAGTTGGTCCACCTTTCGGGGCAAATTATACCTTTGGTTCTCCACACCTGAAATCAAGTGGCACAAAAGGCGAGAGAGATTCAGAATTCAGGTTTTTCTCAGATGAGGAATGTGGAAGCGCAACTGGGATTATTCATCGGCAATGGATTAGAGAATAATGGAAAACTGTGAAATGAAGCAGGTTTGGTGCTAGGAGATCTCCTGCAAGTTATATTAGAACGAATTAAAGATTTGTGGGTTAATTTTCAGGAAATGTAAATCTGGTGTCTGTCATTTCAAAAATCATACGGTTAAAAAAAAAATAAAGTCTAGACTGCGTTCATGCATTTTATTCAGCCAACTTTCTTTAACCGGGTTTTTTTTCTGAATAAACTTAATTTAGTTTAAGGTTTATTGATTAAATGACTATATCAAATATAACGTGTTAAGTGTGAACCAGGTCCAATAAGTGGATCCAAACTCAGTTAACTGCACTGTGGTTCTTTTATAACCCCCAGGAAAATTAAGCATGCTGAAAATGAAACTCACGAATTGAAATGAGATTAAATGCCAACTGGTTCTGAAATCTATTAATAACTATAATTGAAAGGTCTTAAAATTAAAAAAAAAATCTCTCAAAAAGAAATTCGTTAAAAAGAAAACTTCAGGATAAAAATATTGTGTATGATAATTTGGGAATATGATAAAATACAGAGAGTCTTTAACTTACCACTGCAATTGAGCCTGGAATTTTGGCCATAAGTCACTGTGGATATGTCTAAAAGTTACAACCATTTCTTATGACAATCATTAAGCAAACGCCATGGTCACTGGTAGAACGCAGCAGTCATTAAGCAAACCCATTTACCTCCAATGGGTGTTGTTGTTTTTTTTTTTTGTGAGAAACCAGATTTCTTATGACAATCATTAAGCAAACGCCATGGTCACTGGTAGAACGCAGCAGTCATTAAGCAAACCCATTTACCTCCAATGGGTGTTGTTGTTTTTTTTTTTGTGAGAAACCAGATGTAAATGCTAGAAACCAAAAAATGTCATAAATCGTGCTCGCATAACCACAGGCTGCTGCAAATGGTGATGAATCCAAAAAAGAAAAGAAAAGCTGGAAACAAGATGGTGATGCATGCGCAGTGCCGGAAACTTGGCTTCTGAGCATGCGCAGAAGAAATTAAAAAAAAAATATTCCCCCCCCCAAAAAATTTAAAAAAAAAAAATAATCCCCAAAAAAGATGGCGGCATCCACGGACAGCACCGACCGAACCGGCTCCGTGATGTCACCAGTGGGTTGCTAATGGTTCTGGAATTAAGGCGAACTGGTCTGAACCGGGAGGAACCCACCTCTGCCTCTAAAATTGTATAAAAGAGGCAGTATCATTGCACAATAATTTGTCTGGAAGTATCCTGGTACGGAATGGGACTTTGCCGCAGCCAACTCACCACAGCCAACTAGCCATGGTCAACTCACTGCAGGCCCACTCGCCATGGCCAACTCACCAAAATAATTTTAAAAATATTTTAATTTTTGTCATTCACATTTCATTTTGTCCCTCCTTTGGCATCCTTTTTGCAATAGCAATAGCACTTAGACTTATATACCGTTTACAGAAGCGGAATACACAGAACAGTAATGTTTTACCTCATAAAGTATTAAACTGAGAAAAATAAAGTTCCAACCAATTGTATAAGAAATGATGGAAGTCCTTCCCTTTCAAAGTCATTTTTTAAAATGATTTTTATTACTGTTTAAAAATACAAAGGTAAAAACCCTCATAAAAATATTTTAAAAAATAAAAGTACAGAGAAAAAGGGAAGAGAAAAATATAATGAAAAAAGAAATATAAAGAAATGGCTTCCTCCTTCATCAAGACAAATACAAATTCAATATCATTGCCTCTTGACATTTCAGTCAAAAATCTCTTCATTCCCATTTCTTTAATCTACTAGCAAATAATAAAGTGCTTTTAAAGCCTTTTAATGGCTCTGAGTCATGCCAATATTATATTTTTGGTTTCTAAACATCTGTTTATTTTTTATAAATGAAGACTGCCTGGTGCAGTCCATTACAGAATTGGTTTGATTTATATTAATGGGCGCTATCAATGGCTGTGGTTTTGCATTTATTTCTCTTTCATTAATAGGGTTCATGTATTTAACTTTCTTTTTCTTTTTATGACCCTGTCATCCCTTAATTCGGGGTAGAATTGGGGTGACTGAATGGAGCTGAGCATTTACTGGCCAGATGCCCTTCCTGACGCCTATGCTGAGTTCACAGTAGATATTTTCTCTTTGCGCCCTGAGAGAGAAACATCTGCCGCTACCTAGGATCAAACTCTCAACTTCCCGAATGTGACATGAGGGTCTTTACTACTAGGCCACCATACCACTTATTATTCACATATTTAACAATGAAAATATCAAACTCCAGCAAGCAATCTCTCTCTCTCTCTCTCTCCTACTCCCTCCCTCCCTCCCTCCCTCCCTCCCTCTCTCCTCCCCTCTCACTCTTCCAGAATAAAATCAGCAGATGTCTGAAAGTAAAAAATACCTGGCAGGGGAAAAAAACCCATTGCTGGCACAGGGAGAACCATGTTTGCATAAACAGAGCATCCAAGTTGGTTAAATAGTGTTCCTAAAACAGCTGTGCCACATCTGGTGCCCTCCAGATGTGGAATTTCCAATTCCCGCCTTTCTGCCTGTAGGTAGAACTGAACTCTTCAAAGATACTTGTAGGAGATCAGACTGGGGAGGCCAGCAAAAATATTACTGAGGTAATATTCTGTGGCAGAGTGCAGATGTATAATTCTTGTTTTCATGCAAGGGCAGGTAAGCATTGGCAGGATCGTGTCCAATTTTCTTAGACCTCCTTGTTCCTGTCAAGATGGAATTTCTTAGATTACTGCAAGCGATGATTTCGATATGCAAAAGGATGGGCCTTCAATTGCAACACAAAACCCATCATCTTGTAGATTTTTACACCCACACCCACACCCCAGCTGGTTTGTAGTTTGTGGAGCAGGTGCTCAAGGGAGGGAAGGAGTAATGTGTAAGGAAAGATTTTGAACTCCAATATTCTCTGGTTAGATCAGGGGTGTCAAACTCAAGGCCCAGGGGCCAGATCCGGCCTGCGGGGTGCTTAGACCTGGCCCGCAGGGCTGCCCTGGAAACAGCGAAGGACTGGCCCACGGTGCCTATGCCAGCGAAAACAACTCCATTTTCGCTGGCAGAGGGTTGCAGGAGGCCATCGCAGCCAAAAACGCAGCTCGGGAGTCCGTTTTCGCCGGCAGAGCACTCGGGCCACCACAGGCGCCCCCGACACGAGTGATATCGAGCTGGCCATGCCCCCTGGCCCCCCATCCCCCCGAGGTCAAACACAACCCTGATGCGGCCCTCAATGAAATTGAGTTCGACACCTCTGGGTTAGATTTAGGAATGCTGCGATTATTTGATCAAAGGGACTTTCCAAGGAGAATCGCCTTTGGCATATCTGACCAACCCATATCCTTTCAGCATGGCTTGTGATCACCCACATGCTTCGAATGCAGAGAACTCCAACTTCTTTCCAGCTGACAATAAGAAAGCATTTAAAAAAAATGAAGAACTTAGCCTAGCTTGTCTTCATTCTCAACTCATGTTGGCTGGGTTTTCCCAAACTGGATGAGACTGTTCTGACCCAGCTCCCCAAACACGACAAACCCTCTGAAGTGAACTCAAAGATTCCTTTAATTAGGAGTGCCGGCAGCCTAGCAAAAAAGTTTCTCTCTCACCTCAAGCTAAAAAGTCCGGCTGGCCAGAAAATGAATAGTTGTCTGCCACATCTATTCATCTCCGCCCCCTGCCTTTTATCCCCAGAGCTAGAGTGGAGGTTCACTAGCAGCGGTGGCTCTTCCGTCCCAAAGATCGGCCCACGGATTTCCACTGCTCTCCTCTTCTCTGCCTTCTTCACATCCATGCGTCAGGCACTGGACCCAGCTGTTCCTCTTCTTCTTCATCAGCCACCTCCAGACCTGGGGGCTGTTGACTCTCCATCTGAGGGCTGATGGATGGCCCAGGCTCTGCCTCTGTCTCTCTCTCTCTGCCAGCTCCACTCCCTCTTCCCCCTCGGAGCTCTCAAGTTGCCTTGATGCTGACCCTGACTCCCACACCTCTGCCTCCTCCTCTGATTCGGCTGCTGGAGGGGCCAGCGGCCGACAGGCCACAACAGAGACAACTTGCCACGGCCCACTTGCTGCGAGATAAGTCACTGTAGCCAACTCGCTGCGGAACAACCAACCGTTCAATTGAATTATTTAAAAATAATTTAAAAAATATTTTGGTTTTGACATTGACATTTCCTTTTGTCCTTTTGCATCCTTTCCAGGTACCACCTATTCTATACCTGTGCATGTGCTTTTTCGTGCCTATGTGAAGGGACCTTACTTTTCTCATCACTGAATTGCATTGTTTCCCCAGCTTCGCTAGCATGCGTTTTGGAATTTGGAATTCGCCATTGTAGATGACTGTGGTTTGAATGACCGGTCTGTTTTACCTAAGACAAGGTGATAGTCTGTATTTTCTTTGCAATGTGTTAATGAAGTCTATGCATTTTGTGAGTTCCAGCTTCAGAGCAAGTTAAATATGGTAGCAGCGATTCCCAGAACATCTCTGAGCTTGGAGATTGAGAGATAAATCTTCTCGGTTGTGATCATTGTTGGATTTTTGAGGACAAGACTGAGAAGAAGGAAAAGACCATTCTTTTCAGAAGAATTGGATCTTTATAAAACCCAAAATATAGAATCTTCCCTTATCTAGAATCCATAAGAGTGGTTATGGATTTCTCAGGAACCTAACAAAGCTACTCTTTTGTAATTTATATCCTGCGGGATGGCATAAGAAAAATGATTTTAAAAGGTCAGGGGCAGACTTTTAAAACTACTGTTTTGGTGTGGTTAAGAAGACATAAATAACATAATCTCCAGTCCAAAGCAAACATATTTTTTCCATTTCTCCATTTCCTTTCCCCTCCTCTGAAGTTGGTGCAACAGAATACAAAGTTCATATCAGGATACAGTTGTTGGTTTTTTTTAAAAATGTATTTCTTCCAACTCTTAAATTGGAAAGTTCTTAATATGCTTACTTAGGTGAAAAGGCCTTTTTTTTTTTTTTTTTTTTCAAACAATTGCCTTTCCCTTTTGCATATCTGGAGCAAGATAAGAATGTTTGTTAGAAGACCTCATTTGAAGTTTTTTTGACCTCTTCTTGAAATACCGGTACAATTATAGGTGCTCCAACACTGGAGGTTTTTAAGAAGACAACCATTTGTCTGAAATGGTATAGGGTCTCCTGCTTGAGCAAGAAACAGTGGTTGGAAACTAATCAAAGAGAGAAGCAACCTGGAATTAAGGAGAAACTTCCTAACAGTAAGGACAATTAACCAGTAGAACAGCAGAAGTTGTGGACGCTCCATCACTGGAGGTTTTTAAGAAGAGATTGGGCAACCACTTGTCTGAAATGGTAGGGTCTCCTACTTGGGGTTGGCCTAGAAGACCTCCAAGGCAGGGGTGGGTTCTAACTTACCTCGCTGCTGGTTCGCTTCCTCCTGCGCTGCGTGGCCGCGCGTGCGTGCACATGCACAGTGCTGAAAAATCTGAAAAAAAATTCCCCCAAAAGAAAACAAGATGGCGACACATGCGCAGTGGTGGAAACTCGGATTCTGCGCATGCGCAGAAGAAAAAAAACCCGGGAAAAAATTCAAAAAAAAAAAATTCAAAAAAAAATTCAAAAAAAATCAAATAATACGGCGTCCACGGACCGGCACCGACCGAACCGGCTCCATGACATCAATAATAATAAAAAGATGGTGGCGCCGATCGAACCGGATCTGTGACATCACTGTGATGTCACCAGCGGGTCGCTACCAGTTTGGGCGAACCGGTCCGAACCAGGAGGAACCCACCTCTGCTCCAAGGTCCTTTCCAGCTCCATTCTGATTGATATTTAGGACTCAACGTCTCCTAGGTTCTCCTGCTTGAGCAGGGGGCTGGACTAGAAGTTCTCCAAGGTCCCTTCCAGATTCTATTCTATTCTATTCTATTCTATTCTATTCTATTCTATTCTATTCTATTCTATTCTATTCTATTCTATTCTATTCTATTCTATTCTATTCTATTCTATTCTATTCTCTCCTCTCCTCTCCTCTCCTCTCCACTCCACTCCACTCCACCCTACCCTACCCTACCCTACCCTACCCTACTCTTAAGGGGGTTGGACTAGAAGACCTCCAAGGTCCCTTCCAACTATGTTGTTCTATTATTCTGTTTTGTGGGGGGGGGGAAATATTCAATCCCTTCTAGATTTATTTTTTTTTAAAAAAATTCTTTGTCACGGGCCATGATCAGAACTTTCTTAGTTTTGGGTGATATATAAAAGCAGTCTGTGAACCAATAGCTAGTTGCTATTAGACACTTGTTTCCCTTAAGTACTTCAACATACCACATGCAAATTCAGTCCATCCAGTTCACAAGATAATTAAGGCCAGTTAATGAAACATTCAGGGCAGATTTGGGACATACATATCTCAAAAGTTAGCTTCCTTTATTACACTAACATTCTCTCCAAGTAGATTCTACAAGAATGTCATTTCCTATTCAATTTTTTCTCCCTGAAGACTCCTGTAAACTAGTTGTTGGTACCTATCCAGCTGGAAACTATTATAAAACTATGTCTAAATCATTGGGGTTGTATCACTTCAGAGACTTGCAGTGGAAAAGATTTTGGAGAATATTGAATCTTGTCAACTGTAGCTATTATTGAAGGAAAGTTTCAATATTCAATTGGATCAGGTGGGTTATTAGACACTCTGGAAAGTCAACTTTTTTTTTTTAAATTAGGAAGATCTTTTCTGAGATTCAGATTTTGTTGGATGGATAAGGGTTTTTTTTAATTCATTTCTGCTGTCTCCAAGCACATATAAATATTTGCACATGCATTCTGCTTGGATTCACATTTCTTGCTAAGCCATAATGTTTGTTCATTCTGTATTGAAGAAACCGATCAGCTGTATTTAGACTCCGGAGTTAGTGAACTGCAATAATTGAGTGTACTGAATACATTAAGCCACTGTTTCTTAAAATATGGTCCAAGAACTTCTGGGAATCCCCGGAGAACTTCTCAGGGATCTGCAAAATCAAAATTATTTCCAGTCTATTAATAATACAAGATTAAAATCCCATCAAACAACCCTGAGATGAGACAGCAAATGTGCCGATTTTAATTTTCAATATGGTAAATATTGATATACAAACAAAAGTTGTTTTGGGATCCTCAATATTTTTTTAAAATAGGAAGCGGTCCTGTGTGATTTTTTTTTAAAAAGAAAAATGCATTAAAGCAGGGGTGTCAAACTCGATTTCATTGAGGGCCACATCAGGGTTGTGTTTGACCTCGGGGAGGCGGAGTGGGCGTGGCCAGGGTGGGCGTGGCCAGCTTGAAGTCACTCATGTCGGGGGCGCCTGTGGTGACCCGAGCGCTCTGCCAGCAAAAACAGGCTCCTGAGCTCTGTTTTTGGCTGCGACGGCCTCCTGCAACTCTCTGCCAGTGAAAACGGAGCTCAGGAAGCCCTCCCGAGCTCCATGTGGCCCTCCCGAGCTCCGTTTTCTCTGGCAGAGGCACCGCAGGCCAGTCCTTCACTGTTTCCAGGGCGGCCCCGCAGGCCAATCTAAGCACCCCACGGGCCAGATCTGGCCCCCGGGCCTTGAGTTTGACACCCCTGCATTAAAGCAAAAGTGCATTACATCAATACTAACCCAACAATAAACCATGTAGCAGGTTAGTAGATTTGGTGAAGCCAACACAACTAAATAGCTTTGTTAAAATAACCTTGGAATGAAAATACAGGTAGTTGTCAACTTACCACCATTCATTTAGTGAAAATTCATAGTTACAAACAGTGCTGAAAAAAGCGACTTACAATGAGTCCTCACACTTATGACTGTTGCAGCATCCCCATGGTGGCTTAATCAAGATTTGGGTGCTTGGCAACTTGCCTTGTTTATGACGGTTGCAGCATCCCACGATTATGTGAGGGCCGTTTATGACCTTCCCAGGATGCATTTAACAATTGCATAACTCACTTGATGACAATGGCAAAAAAAAAAAGTTTTGTCAAATTGGCCATGACTCACTGAATGACTGCCTTACTTAGTGACAGGAATTCTGGGCCCAAGGGTGGTCATAAGTTAAGGATTACCCGTACAGGAGGTGAATGTGGAGTCATCTTCTTTCTTTTAAGCATTGTTTCCCGGTCTTCAGATATTTTTAGGAACTAAAACCTGTTTTAGGTCTAGATTGGTCTTGTGCTTTTCTTTTTTTGCTTTGCTGTCTTCCGGGTGACAAATATTTGCCAGGTTCATTCCTTTCTCCAACTTGAAGCCATTCTGGAGGTTGTTTTCTCTGCCTGTGACTGTTTTTGCTCCTTTTCTTTGACCCTGACCCTTCGTATCTTTGGCCTTTCTTAAACATCCAAAGCTGGACATAATGTTCCAGATGAGATCTGACTGGTGACATTTCTTATTCATTTCAACATATGCCTTGATCAGGCTCCGTGCAAGTACAGTATTTTGTGTTGTCTTCTCTTTGATCCTTCAGTATATTCATTCGTAGTCACTTCCTGCTTCGTTGGCGAGCCAATTTTAAGCAGAGTTTGTAGATAAGTCACAAATGCTTGGTTTCACACCCTGTGCTAAGATACCCACTATGGTTTACAGAGGCTGGGTTTGTACCTGGTTAGATCATTAGATGGTCGTTTTGCTTTAAAATGTTAGGCCAATGGAGCAGATTAAATCTTTGATCTTGATCTGATTAACAGATTAACAGAGTTGGAAGGGACCTTGTAGGTCATCTAGCCCAACACCCCAGCCCAAGCAGGAGACCCTACACCATTTCTGACAGATGGCAGTCCAGTCTCTTCTTGAAAGCTTCCAGTGATGAAGCTCCCACAACTTCTGAAGGCAACTTCTGTTCCATTGGTTGATTGCTCTCACTGTCAGAAAATTTCCCCTTATTTCCAGGTTGAATCTCTCCTTGTTCAGTTTGGTAAGGCCACACTTGGAATACTGCATCCAGTTTTGGTCACCACATTATTAAAAAAAAGATGCTGAAACTCTGGAAAGAGTGCAGGGAAGAGCAAAAACATTATTAGGGGGCTGTAGGCTAAAACATATGAAAAACGGTTGCAGGAATTGGGTATGTCTTGTCTAGTGAAAAGAAGGACTAGGGATGACATGGTAGCAGTTTTCTAATATTTGAGGGGTTGCCACCAAGAAGTGGGGAATCAACCCATTCTCCAAAGCACCAGAAGTCAGGTCAAGAAGCAATGGATGAAAACTAATCAAGGAGAGAACCAACTGAGAAATTAGGAGAAATTTCCTGACAGTTAGAAGAGTTAATCAGTGGAATGCTTGCCTTTAGAAGTTGCTCCATCACTGGAGGTTTTCAAGAACACACTGGACAGAATGGTATGAGGTCTCCTGCTTGGGCAGGGGGTTGGACTAGAAGACCTCCAAGGTCCCTTCCAACTCTGTTATTCTGTTAGGTTATAAAATAGCTGAGCTGGAGGCAATCCCATCTGCAGCAAAGAATGTCTTCCTATTGTGAGAAGGGTTGTTTTTGTCCCAGTGTGCAATGTTTCTTTTATCTAAGATTTCAAGAGTTCACAGCAGTGCCTAAAATAAAGGGCTCTCATTGAGATTGATTTAATGCACAGACTTCCTAGGCAATTCAGCAAAACAAAGACCACATCACATTCAATTTAGCAGCCATCTGGAAGCAAAAATTAAACAACAAAGGAAAACAGCAATATCGCGAACGCCAAACTAGACCTATGAAATGAAGGACCGGTGGTTTTCAATAGCCCTCCTCCCAATATTGCTGCAGGACTCAGGGCTATTAGTTGCTCCCCAAAATATATCACAGAGAGGAATTCAAAGGAATGCTATAAATGTTAGCATCCAAGAGGGAAAATAACAGAATAACAGAATTGGAAGGGACCTTGGAGGTCTTCTAGTTCAACCCCCTGTTCAAGAAGGAGACTCTATACCATTTCAGACAAATGGTTGTCCAGTCCCTTCTTAAAAGCCTCCAGTGTTGGAACACCCAAGGCAAGTTCTGAACTTCTGAAGGCAAGTTGTTCCACTGGTTGATTGTTCTTACTGTCAGGAAATTTCCACTTAGTTCTCAGTTGGATCCCTCTTGGATGATCTTCCATCCATTTCTTCTTGTCTTGCCTTCTGGTACTTTGGAGAATAGGTTGACCCCCTCTTCTTTGTGGCAGTCCCTCAAATATTGGAACACTATCATGTCACCCTATAGTTCTTCTTTTCACTAGACTAGACATACCCAATTTCTGCAAACCTTCATATGTTTTAGCCTGCAGCCCCCCAATCATCTTTGTTGCCTTTCTCTGCACTCTTGCCAGAGTCATGATGGATAGGAAATTTAAAAAAAAAATACTTTGAGCATGCTGGGAAATTGTGAGCTGCACATGTACATAACTTCTTCTCTGGTAATATCGTACTGCTAACCAGAGCATACAAAACATTTGCTAGACCAATTCTCGATTACAGTTCATCTGTCTGGAACCCGCACTGCATATCAGACATTAATACCATACAATTGAGAGAGTACAGAGATA
>QLTV01003494.1:22299-36061 GCA_003457575.1 Thermophis baileyi
GAGAGAAAAAGACAAAATGCGAAAAAAAAAATCGAAAATATTATAAACGTATGTCTAGATCACAGGTATAGTTTTTTGTTTCATTTGTCACAGCCAGGAAATCGGCAAAGCCTCCATTACAGGCTGTTTTGACACTCGTTTTGACACTACATGTAGGAAGTTAGCACCCACCCCCTCTCCTAGAAAAATGAAATATCCTAGGAAATATTAAAAAGGCAGAATATCCTATAGAATATCCCTGGAGAAACATGTTCTTAGGCAGAAAATAGACTCACTCTTAGTAGCCGCCACCTTTGTCAATGGACCATTAAGATCAAAGCAAACTCACTCATCCCCCCCCACCTTTGTCAATGGGCAGTCTATTCTAGATAACAAAGAAGAAACATAATAGGAATGCCAAAGCCATCTCACCACATGGCACCTGAGAAGATTACATCAGCCAAGCCTAGTGGGACACAGACAAAAGCCTACCAAAGATAGCTAAGACCCCCCACCCCCTGGGAGTCTGACAGCCAATGGGATACATTTTTCTTGTACAGGAACAGGAAACTCTTAAGGTGGGGCCCAACAGAGGGTATAAAACTCAGGTACTCTCAGCATCTCGGCCCTTCTCTTCTTCTTCAACATCTTCGAGGCATGTGATCCCCTTTTCCCCAGGACCTCAAACCATGTGGTCCTGCTGTCCACCATTAAACCATCTTTCCAAACAGCCTCCATGCTTCCAGTGTCTTTTTCTCCACTTGGAACTGAACCCAGAAAGGACATTCCTTACAACAGAAGCACATCCAGTCCATCCACTGGGAAAAAATATGGATGGTTTCTGATTTGCATTAATTTAATTGTAACTGAAAGTGTCTTGTTTTGGATAGAGACCATATAAAGGGATTGGAAAAGTCTAATCTTTTTTGTTTCTTTAAAACAAAAACAAAAAAAGAAACCAGGAAAAAAAAAACCGCACTCTCCCCATAAGTGAACATGTAGCCTTTGAGTTATGACCATTGGACGAGAATTTCTGTTGCTAAGCAAGGTGAAGAACTGAAGAACCTTCTTGGATGAGAAGAGAAATGTTTTCAAAAGAAAAGAAAAAAACCCAAGAAAGTCTAGTTGCCTTTTGCAAAGCGCCTTTGGGTTAAGCAAGGTGTCACGTTCCACCGGCCTGGTTTTTAAGTGAATCGCACCCAATTTTATGACCATTTCTCACAGTTGTTAAGCAAATCACTTCAGTTGTTCAATGAATCATTTAGTCATTAAGTGAATCCAACTTCCCTTATTGACTTTGTTAGTCAGAGTTTGATTAGGAAGGTTGCAAATTGTAATCACAGGATGCTGGGATGCTGCTTGTCAGTTGTCAAGCGCCCAAATTTTGATCACATAACTGTGGAGACCTTGTGACCATTATAAATTGGAGGACCAGTTGTGAGTCACTTTTTTTAATGCTGTTGTAACTTTGAATGGTTTCTAAACAAATGGTTGTAAGCAGTGGTGGGATTCATTTTTTTTTTTACTACCGGTTCTGTGGGCGTGGCTTGGTGGGTGTGGCATGGCTTGGTGGGCATGGCGTGGCAGTGGAAGGATACTGCAAAATCCCCATTTCCTCCTGATCAGCTAGGACTCGGGAGGCAGAGAATAGATGGGGGCAGGGGCAGTCAGAGGTGGTATTTGCCGGTTCTCCGAACTACTCAAAATTTCCGCTACTGGTTCTCCAGAACTGGTCAGAACCTGCTGAATACCACCTCTGGTTGTAAGTGACTTCTCTGCAATCACCGTGTCCCAGTAAAAGCCGTTTCAAGAGTCATGCTTTCTTGATCTAGACATTTTCAAATTCTGGTGACTACCATGGTGTGTTGGTTTTTTTACTGTTTTTGGTTATGAACCTTTAGGCAAAACTGGTAGTCCTCAACTTACAAACAACCATTTGTTTAGAAACCATTCAAAGTTACAACAGCACTAAAAAAAGTGACTCACAATTGGTCCTCCGATTTATAATATATATATCGGGTCAGATATATTTTTAAGAGGAGGCTGCACACTCTTTCTGTCTCTCTGATAATCATTTTCCTACTTGTCCTATTGTGAACATCAAAACCTACCTTTCAATGAGTCATATCCATTTAAAGTACTTTCGTTGACTCTACCTGGTAGCAGATATCCAAACGCTCACAAAGAAGGAATTTTTTCAGGTCTGTTCCAGAGATGTTGAGGATTCATCCACCATGTATAAACCATATGCTGAACCAGAAGCTATGACTCCTATTTATTTTATTTATTTATTATTTTATTTATTTATTTGTCAACAAGTGCAAGGAAACAGGACACATGAAAAAATGGCACAAATAAATGGATATATAAAGAAGCAAAACATAGCCATAAACACATAAAATGAGTACATACAAATGGGTACAGTAGGACAGGGACGGTAGGCACGCTGGTGCGCTTATGCACGCCCCCTTAGGGACCTCTTAAGAAACGTGTAAGGTCCACGGTAGACAGTTTAAGGTAAAAGGTATGGGGGTTAGAGAAACTAACAACAGGATCAGGTAAAGTGTTCCAGACATTTACTACTCTATTGCAGAAGTCGTATTTTCTGCAATCAAGATTAGAGCGGATTACATTTAGTTTGAATCTATTGATAGCCCTAGTGTTATTGTGGTTGAAATTAAAGTAGTCGTTAACAGGTAGGACGTTAAGGTAGATGATCTTGTGTACTAAGCTTAGGTCGGAATGTAGATGGCGTAGTTCAAGGTTATCCAGGCCTAAAATTTCAAGTCTACTGGAATAAGGAATTTTATTGCGAGCAGAGGAGTTGAGTACTCTTCTTGTAAAATACCTCTGGACCCTCTCTAATGTATTAATGTCCAAAATACAGTTATATACAGTTATACAGTATAAATATACAAATATTTGTCCCCCTGTGGCTTCATATGGAGAAGTTTCATGCGAATGGATCCTAGGAATCCTATATATTGCTTATTGTAGTTCGTGAGCAACAGATACAGTAAGGCAGTACTTGAATAATGGCCAAGTCTACATGACACAGCCTATTAAGTGCAGCTTTAGGGTTCTTCCTGATTCTTGGGAATAGATTACAGATTAATAGAGTTGGAAGGGACTTTGTAGGTCATCTAGTCCAACCCCCCGCTCAAGCAGGAGTCCCTATACCATTTCAGACAAATGGCAGTCCAATCTCCTCTTAAAAGTCTCAAGTGTTGGAGCTCTCACAACCTCCGAAGGCAAGCTGTTCCATTGGTTGATCGCTCTCACTGTCAGAAAGTTTCTCCTTATTTCCAGGTTGAATCTCTCCTTGGTCAGTTTCCATCCATTATTCCTTGTCTGGCCTTCGGGTGCCTTGGAAAACAGCCTGACCCCCTCCTCTCTGTGGTAGCCCCTCAAGTATTGGAACACTGCTATCATGTCTCCCCTGGTCCTTCTCTTGGTTAGACTGGCCATGCCCAGTTCTTGCAACCGCTCTTCGTATGTTATAGTTTCCAGTCCCCTAATCATCCTGGTTGCTCTCCTCTGCACTTTCTCTAGAGTCTCAACGTCTTTTTTGTAGATCCTTTCCAGTTCATGGTCAGGGAAACAAAACAAAACAAAAAATCTTTCCATTAGTGCTTAATTCATATCAGACTGTTGCATCTCCACTTGGAAACATTATCCTTTCCAATTCGCTAAGCATTAGTGAAGCAGAAGCAAGCAAATGACCCGGGATGGAAGTTTTCTCATGTTACTACTCAGGACGATTTGCATAGGAGCACAAATAATTATTAAAGTGGCATGACAAGATCCCCTAAGATTCCTTGCTTCCCATCTCCATTGCTTGCTGCAACATTTGCTAGGCATAGCAGGGAACCCAATCACTACCAGATGGAAATTAAGCTGTCACACAGCATGCTGGATGCGAATGGATTCAGTGCACACTTCCCTATTTCCACTTCATCACTGTAAAGGGAAGGGAAGTAGAATAAAAACATTATCTTCCATTAAGTGAGATGAATATATGTATGCATGCATGCATGTATGTATGTATGTGTTTGTGTGTGTGTTTATCTCCTACATCATTTTTTAAAATATCCATCCGAGAGAAAAATGCACCGCTTCAATATTATTGGCCGTCAACACTTTAGTGTGGATTCTTAGTCCAGATGTTACAGTGCTTTTATGTTGCAAAATGTTGCTTTTTTCCCCCTTGCAGGTGGCAGATTGTACATTTTCTTCCTCTCTTCACCAATGGCCCATATCTGCTTTAGCTTCTTCTCATATTCCTTCTTTGCAGTGCTATCTACAGATTGATCTGGCTGTAAATTTCTTGCAGGGTGGGGGTGGCTGGGTGGAGAAACAGAGTTGCACATTTGGAAATGAAGATAATTAATGTTATTTCAAAGAGCAGAAGCCAGTGAAGAATTTGATAGGAACAGCAAGTGAAACTCTTTCTCCTTAATAAAGTGATGTGAGAAAGCTGCGGAACTGTCCAAATGTTCATGACTGGCTCCAGGTACCGTGTTGGAGTTCTTTCTAAACCTGGGGTGTCAAACTCTATTTCATTGAGGGCCGCATCAGGGTTGTGTTTGATCTTGGGGGGCCGTGGGGTGGGGCTGGCCGGGGCGGGGGGGAGATGGCCAGGGTGGGCATGGCCAGGGTGGGCGCGGCCAGCTCGACATCACTCGTGTTGGGGGCTCCTGTGGTGGCCCGAGTCTCAGCCAGTGAAAACGGCTGAGCTCTGTTTTTGGCTGAGACAGCTTCCTGCAATCCTCTTCCAGCAAAAATGGAGGTCGGGAGGGCGGCGGGGGGCCCGCCTGGCGTGGGCCGAATCCAGCCCACGGGGTGCTTAGAACTGGCCCACAGGGCTGCCCTGGAAACAGCGAAGGACTGGCCCATGGTGCCTCTGCCAGTGAATGCAACCCTCTGCCAGCAAAAATGTGGCTCTCCCGAGCTCCATTTTCACTGGCAGAGGGTTGCAGGAGGCCGTCCCAGCCGAAAACAGAGATTGGAAGCCCATTTTCGCTGGTAGAGGGACTGAGGGCCGGTCCTTCGCTGTTTCCATGGCGGCCCTGCGGGCCAGATCTAAGCATCCCACAGGCCGGATCCGGCCCATGGGCCTTGAGTTTGACACCCCTATTCTAAACTGTAGACTTTCTCCCCTGGACGTAAACAGCAAGCAAAATACACTGCATTGTTTCAGGCTACCATTTCAATGCACATATGCAACTGGGGCTTGCTAAAAACATGGAAGAAAAGTAAACATTGTGTCTTAAGCAGGGGTAAAATCCAGCAGGTTCTGACAGGTTCTGGAGAACCAGTAGCAGAAATTTTGAGTAGTTCGGAGAACCGGCAAATACCACCTCTGGCCCCAGAGTGGGGTGGGAATGGGGATTTTGCAGTATCCTTTCCCCAGGAGTGGGGTGGGAATGGGGATTTTGCAGTATCCTTCCCCCAGGAGTGGGGAGGGAATGGGGATTTTTCAATATTCTTCCCCCAGGAGTGGGGAGGGAATGGGGATTTTGCAGTATCCTTCTGCCAGGAGTGGGGAGGGAATGGGGATTTTGTAGTATCCTTCCCCCAGGAGTGGGGAGGGAATGGGGATTTTGCAGTATCCTTCCCCCAGGAGTGGGGAGGGAATGGGGATTTTGCAGTATCCTTCCCCCAGGAGTGGGGAGGGAATAGGAATTTTGCAGTATCCTTCTGCCAGGAGTGGGGAGGGAATGGGGATTTTGCAGTATCCTTCCCCTGCCACGCCACCAAGCCACGCCCACAGAACCGGTAGGGAAAAATTTTGAATTTCACCCCTGGTCTTAATGTTTGGTAAAGATTGGCTTTATATTTGGTGAACAGTAGATACTAATTCAGGGGTGTACAAGTAGGAACCAGCACTCACCCAACTGGCCTGGTGTCATAACAGATTCCACAATCCTTGTGAGGAAGTCATAGAAATTCTTCAGTAAGCTGCGATATTACTCAAATATCAAAATAGTATTCTCCCCCCCCCCTGCTTCTACCATTATTATTTAAATCAGAAACAATCTGGTCAGGGGTGAAATCCAGCAGGTTCTGACAGGTTCTGGAGAACCGGTAGTGGAAATTTTGAGTAGTTCGGAGAACCGGCAAATACCACCTCTGGCTGGCCCCAGAGTGGGGAGGGAATGGGGATTTTGCAGTATCCTTCCCCTGACACGCCCACCAAGCCACACCCACCAAGCCACACCCACCAAGCCACGCCCACAGAATTGGTAGTAAAAAAAATGGATTTCACCACTGAATCTAGTGCTTTCTGGCAGCAGGACCTTCGGGGGTGTCGAAAGAGGGAAGATGGTGGTTACAGAAGCAGGATCTGTTCCTTTTGTACACGTGACGTGTGTGTTCAAAGGAGTTGTAATAGTCTGTGAGAATTACCTTGGGAGACAGAAGGGAGAGTCTCAGACTAGACTGCCAGCATGGAAAAGATGCCTCAGCCCACAGAAGGAGGAATGGATGGGAAACATTTCAAAAGGGGCACTCCTTAGTTTTCAAGAAAGAAAAAGGAGGGGAGGGGAGAATATTTCTGTGCTGCAAGATTGAGGTTAACCCTGCGTGGTAGTTTAGATATGAAGCACAACCAGGAGCATTAGCTATATCTCTATTATTAGGTTACATTAATGGCATCTTTGCAAGTATTTAGCTGAGTAAAAACATGCCGTATAAGTCAAATACAGAATAAAGAATGTCACAGTCCTGACATTTTCAGGCAAAAAGCATCGTCTAGATGAAGAATCTAAAAATACACGCTGAAATGTATCCGTAGAGTGTTTCTAGGAGAACAGACAACATTGATAAATAGCAGGTCCTGGAATCTGAAAAATAACAAATCAAAAAATGTTGTAGGTTACCCAGAACCATTTGAGAGTGAGAAGCATATACAACTGTAAAATAAATCAATCAAATGAAGCTGAAATTCCAATGACATAGAACCCAAGAGGAAAGCAAGGGGAAAAAAACCACAGGAAGGAAGGAAGGAAGGAAGGAAGGAAGGAAGGAAGGAAGGAAGGAAGGAAGGAAGGAAGGAAGGAAGGAAGGAAGGAAGGAAGGAAGGAAGGAAGGAAGGAAGGAAGGAAGGAAGAGAGGGACGGAGGGAGGAATGGGAATGAGAAGGAAGGAAGGAAAGGAGGGAGGGAGGGAAGGAGAGAGGGAGGGAAGGAGAGAGGGAAAGGAGGGAGGGAAGGAAGGAAGGAAGGAAGGAAGGAAGGAAGGAAGGAAGGAAGGAAGGAAGGAAGGAAGGAAGGAAGGAAGGAAGGACTTTTAGAATTTAGTTCTGTTATCAGAGGCGATCTTAGACTTGATGTGAATCTGCAGGTATGCATGCAGAAGTGTGACCAAAGAAAAAAAAAAGGTTCAAGTAGTTTCCTGGAATTCTTTTCTCTTGGACTGTCAATTCAGCTTTATCATTCTTAGCCCAATCTGCACTTTCAAAAGGTACTCCTCAGGAGCCAGCAGCAAGAGACAGCTTTGTCAGTGGGATGAGTCATTCCTACCCAGGGAGAAGAAGCAGATTAGCATTAGCTCAAAGGAAGAGCCCAGGAAGAGAGGGTGGGAGTGATTTTTTAGAAACAGAAGTATTCTTTTCTAAAGGACTAGCTTTTGCTGCAGATTGGTGTGCCATTGTACCTCAGGAGAGGGTGCAATTTGAAATTTGAGATGAAATTTGAATGAGGGCGTTCCAAATAGGGCAATATAATAGGGGATCCTGAAGCCAGGGGAAGCAAAGCTCTAAACTCACATATCCACTTAGGAAATAAATGCAGCAGTCCTAATCATTCTATGAGAAATTCGTCTCTTTTTTTCCTGGTGTTTGTATGCAGTGGCAAATCAATTAAATGAGTAAATAAAATCTGGACCCATTTTTTTTTAAAAAAAATATGTACCAGAATAAATTAAAGATATACTGTACAACTTCATCCATTTTTGATCTAGCTGAGGAACAAAAATTAATCTTATGAGTTTTAAGACCTAGGAAAATCCCAGTGGAGTTAAATACAACATTCCATGCAAAGTATGTAAGGTTTCATAGTTTTATTCCTAAGGTAATTGTATACAATTTCAGTGCTATATAGTTACTTCCATCATACATTCTGACAGTGAGAGCAATCGATCAGTGAAATGGCTTGTTTTCAGAAGTTGTGGGTGCTTCATCACAGGAGGTTTTTAAGAAGAGATTGGACAACCAATTGTCTGAAATGATATAGGGTTTCCTACTTGAGCAGGGGGTTGGACTAGAAGATCTCCAAGGTTCCTTCCAACTCATGATGATGATGATGATGATGATGATGATGATGATGATGATGATGATGGTGATGATGATGATGATGATGATGATGATGATGATGATGAAAGCAAAATTCATTTAAGGCAGGATTGAGAAATGAGAGGAAGTTGTGTTGGTTTCCATCATGCTTCTCAGCCAGAACTTCAGAAGAAGTGACAAAGCTGCAAAATGCTCCCTTTTAAATAAACATATACTAGGTTAAAAAGAAAATCACAATCTTAAAAGACATAAGATAACACAACTGGTAAAAGATCAACATCCAAGGCAGCAATAAAACCCAAAATGATAACCACAACATTTTACATCAAGAATTTTGGGGTTGCAAATCATAACCAAAAATATAACCAATCAAGGTCTGTGGACTGTTTCTGAAAAAAAAAAAAACCACCAAAAAAAAAAAAACCCACACAAACCACATCACCCTTTGCCTCACCATGTTCTTTAAGTCTGAAAAGATAAGTTCTTGGCTTTTGATCCTACCATAATAAATAGCCAGGCCATATCCTTGCAGGCAGCAAGAATGTCCATATTAATATAGCTATAATATACAATTTATGGAAGGTGACGCCAAGGACAGTGTTCTGTGATTTAAATGAGAATTACAGAAATTCCTAGGGGAGGAAAATATTGATTAGCTTATGTTAGGATGTTGTCCTTACTGATTTTCTTTTCTGTACTTTTAGAATCCCTCTACCACTGAGTTCCAAACAGGGAGACAAAAATGTTGGACGAGGGAAGTTAAATCTAAGCCCCACTTATAGTTTTTAGGAGCAACAAACATCTTGATGCTATAGATGCATGTTCCAAAGGTGCTTTTTTCAAGAGGCAACTGGACTTTCTGGTTTTTTCTTTGAAGATGTTTCGCTTCTCATCCAAGAAGCTTCTTCAGCTCTTGACTGGGGAATGGAAGGAGTTATACTCCTTGCAGACAGCTGGTCTTTTGCATTCTTTTAGAGAATCACTGAGGCCACTTGGAGGTTTCTCTGTGTCCTCAGGGTCACCTGAGTGGTGCAAATGGGTGTGGAGCCTTCTTGGAACTGCTGAAAGGACTGTGTTGTAGTCTAGAGATAGATGATGTTGTATCCCTCCCCCTCTGTTGAGAGAGGGCTGTTGATAGACATTTACTTATAGATGCATATTCTTCTTCTGGCGATATACTGTAGTCCACTATTGCCACATCAAGAAAAGTACAAATCTGTTCACCATAAAATGGTAATTTAAAGTTGATATGTTTGTAGAAGGTTTCTTGATGTTCCATAAAGTATTTATTTTGTGGATAACTATGAGAAGGATTTTATTTCATGACATACCTTATCACTTCTTTCTTTTGAGTACTACTACCATCTATAGCAGGGATGCGGTGGCTCAGTGGCTAAGATGCTGAGCTTGTCGATTGAAAGGTCGGCAGTTCGGCGGTTCGAATCCCTAGTGCCGCGTAACGGAGTGAGCTCCCGTTACTTGTCCCAGCTTCTGCCAACCTAGCAGTTCGAAAGCACGTAAAAAATGCAAGTAGAAAAATAGGGACCACTTTGGTGGGAAGGTAACAGCGTTCCGTGCGCCTTCGGCGTTTAGTCATGCCGGCCACATGACCACGGAGACGTCTTCGGACAGCACTGGCTCTTCGGCTTTGAGACAGAGATGAGCACCGCCCCCTAGAGTCGGGAACGAGTAGCACATATGTGCGAGGGGAACCTTTACCTTTACTGTCTATAGCAGTGGCTGTAGTAACAACTAGAGTACTGAGAAGAAATATTTCTTCTAGATACCCCAGTGAAGAGGAAGAGTGAACTTCTATTGGAATACAAGCCACATCCTCTTCAAGAGAATATTAACAGAGTCATTGGCCAGAGAAGAATTTATTTATTTATATCCCACCTTCATTATTTTTACAAACACCCAAAGTGGCGAACATATCCAATGTATCTTTCTCCTGCTATTTTCCTCACAATCACAACCCTATGGAGTGGGTTGAGAGACAGTAACTGGCCCAAAGTCACCTAGCTGGTTTTCATGGCTAAGGCAGGATTAGAACTCAAAGTCTCCTTGTGATTGGCCCAAAGTCACCCAACTGCTTTTCACAGCTAAGGTGGGACTAGAACTCACAGTCTCCTGGTGAATGGTCCAAATTCACCGAGTGGGCTTTCATGGCAAAGGCAGCGCTAGAATTCAAGTCTCCTTGTGATTGGCCCAAAGTCACTCAGCTGGTTTTCACAGCTAAAGTGGGAGTAGAACTCACCATCTAATGTAGGGGTCCTCAAACTTTTTAAATGGGCCAATTCATGGTCGCTCAGACTGTTGGGGGGCCGGACTGGCTGGGTGGTCATGGCTAGGTGGTCATGTGACTGGGTGGGCGTGGCCAATTTAACAGTCCATTAAACAATGCACACAAATTAAACTTTAATTTGTTTTGCTCCTGGGGGTGTTTTATTTGCTTTTGTTTGCATGTTGCTCTTTTGGTTGACTTTTCTTTTTTACTAGATGGTTTTTCAGTTGTTTAGGAGTCTAATGGTCCACTTCAGAAAACTCAGTTTTGCAGCAATTCTTCTCAGCCCCAAGGAGCTTGAGAAATCTCTCTCTTCTCTTCTCTTCTCTTCTCTTCTCTTCTCTTCTCTTCTCTTCTCTTCTCTTCTCTTCTCTTCTCTTCTCTCTCTGTCTCTCCCTTTCTCTCTCTCTCTCTCTCTCTCTCTCTCTCTCTCTCTCTCTCTCTCTCTCTCTCTCTCTCTATCTCTCTCTCTCTCTTTCTCTATCTTCTGGAGGCGGGGAGGTGAAAAACAGGCAGTTTTCACCCATTTTTTGGCCTCCTGGGGCGTCTGTGCGCCCCATTTTTCACCTCCCCTGTCTCTAGCAGCATTCTGCAGGCCAAAAATGGGTGAAAATGGCCCATTTTTTGGCCAAAACCAGACCATTTTTGCCCACTTTTTTGCCACCTGGGGCATCTGTGTGTCCCATTTTTCACCTCCCCCACCTCCAGCAACATTCTGCAAGCCAAAATTGTTGGCCTTACCTTTCGGTTCCAGCCCGCAGGTCTCGCGAAGGTAAGTCCTGTGCTTGGCCAAAGGGTGGGCGGGGCAATGTGGGTGGGGCAGCGTCATGGTCCTGCGTGGGCTGGATTAATGGCTTTGGCAGGCCACATGTGGCCCGTGGGCCGTAGTTCGAGGACCCATGATCTAATGCTATCTAACCTGTGCTTTAACCACTAGACCAAACTGGCTCTCTGAATTGCTATATGAAAAGCAAAACTCCTTGTGATTTCAGGTCTAGTGTGTCCCCAAAACGTGGGGGTATGTTGCCTATTATCCCTGTCTCCCCCGCCCCACCATCACCTCAAAAAGAAGGATTTTGAGGATAACTTGAAAAGAAATCTGGGGAGCATCTGAGAAGAGACGTAACCTGGAGAGAGATACCTGGGTGAACAGCATTGGTGTTGTAATCATTATCATTAGAATTTATACCGGCTCTTTTTCTCAAGAACTGTTCCTGTGATCTTAAAGGTAGAGCTGGGGAGGGCTTGCAGGAGAGAGGGGGAAAAAAAAGCAACCTCTCCAAGGTATTTTTCAAAAAGGAATACAATTAGTATTTTCCTGACAATCTCCATGAATATTGCCTGGAGATGTTGGCAGATCACCTGCTACATTCTCTGTAAATCAATACTGCCCTGTCTTATTTGGGCTACTGCCTATTGACAGAAAGTGAAATTAGCATGAAAGAGCTGCAGAAGATAATCTGCCTTTATGCTTTCTTTTTCTTTTCGGTCTCTTCTGTGTTATGCTTATGCTATTACTAGGGAAAATTGCTTCCTTGATTTCTTTCCTTGGCCTTTTGGAATTTCAAACAAATTACGATCAAGTATAATTGAAATGTTAGCCTTCCTGGTGGTGCTGGGATTAAATCTGAATGCTGTCACACTAGTAACAGTTAGTACATTGAACATTCACAAGAAAAGCAGGTGGGGAAGGGGGGGCAGGGGGATGCAGGGNCAGGGGGGGGGGAGGAAACAAAGCATGCTGAATTAATCAAATGTGTTCCTCGGAGAGTTTGCCATTCCAGAGATTCACAGGGCGACGGGTGGAATGGAAAGCTTTTTAAGCTCTCGAGCGTGCAAACGGATGCCACCTATTGGCATTATAAAAAGTTACTCAGTGCAAAGGATTGCTTGCAAATTAATCATGGCGGATGAGCATGTGCAAAGCGGGCTGTGGGATGAGCAAACATGCCGTTCTAAACAGGAGTGATATTAACAGGCGTGCAGAACAGAATTGCAAATCCTTAGCAAAAATTAAATACTTTTCTGAAATTTTGATTTCCCCCACCCCCCCACCCCCTTTCGGGCTAAGATGTAGATGCAGCTCTTATCTGGCAGTTCTATATTCTCATTGTTTAATAACTGAACAGAAGAAAAAACCTCATTTGCTTTGGAGAACCTATTTCACTTATTGCTCTAATTTGCAGGCACCTAAACCGTTATCTAAATTGCTTTATTTTGGCGTAGTTTATTTTGTGAATCCAGTAGTTGATCCAAAAAGCGGACCTTGCACCTGCGGGAATAACCCTAGGACAGTGATGGTGAACCTATGGCACGCTTGCCACAGGTGGCACGCGGAGCCATATCTGAGGGCACATGAGGCGTTGCCCTATGTCAGCTCCAGCGCACTGGCCAGCTGATTTTCGGTCTTCCAGAGGGTGGGGGGAGGTCGTTTTCACCTTCCCCAGGCTTCAGGAAAGCCTCCAGAGCCTGTGGATGGTGAAAAATGGACCCAACGGGCCTACCGGAAGTTCAGAAACGAACTTTCGGTTGGGCCGTTGGGTCCGTTTTTTGCCATCCACAGGCTCCGGAGGCTTCAGTGAGCCCTGCACGCGTGGGCGGGAGAGGCAGCGCAGGTGGTTGTGCACACATATGTGGGGGGGGGAGGGCATTGCATTATGTGTGTGGGCATGCGCGGGTGCGCTATTGCGCACGCACGCACGCACCCTTTTGGCACCCAAGCAAAAAAAGGTTCGCCATCACTGCCCTAGGAAGATGACAATGATATTTTGTGAATCCAGAAATTCTGATTTCTAAGCAGGTTGCCTAAACCAAACCAGGTGTAGTTCGATCAACAAACCATGGTCACCATAGCTAATCTTAGACAATTGGGGTAAATAAAACAGAATTTAAAACAGCGTCAGGGGGAGAAAAAACTCTTGATTTTTTTTCTAGCAGTAAATTCTCCTTTCAGATTAGCAATATGACTTTTTAGTGGTAGATTTCCCCATAAATGTATGTATTAACAACAGCATCCTGCACTGGTTCTAATATATATATCAAAGATGAGGCTTTGTTAGTGCTCTCTCTCTCTCCCTCTCTCTCTCTCTCTCTCTCTCCCTCTCTCTCTCTCTCTCCCCTCTCCCCCCCCTCTCTCTCTCCCTCCCTCCCTCTCTCTCTCTCTCCCTCTCTCTCCCTCTCTCTCTCTCTCCCTCTCTCTCCCCCCT
>QLTV01003494.1:45769-64267 GCA_003457575.1 Thermophis baileyi
AAACAAACAAACAAACAAACAAACAAACAAACAAACAAACAATCCAAAGTAGGATCACCTACTGCTCTTTTAATTTTTGTACAAATTATTGTGTGATCAATGGTTGTGGGGGTAAGAATGTAGGTGTAGTGTGTGTAACCTATGAAAAAATGGAGGAAAATACTCTTGAAATGCAAATGTTGGGAAATAAAAATTTTAAAAAAATATTTTAAAAAATGAAAGCAATTTCTTGGGGAAAAGGAACAGTCTATCTTTCTTTTTTAAACAGACTATAAGATTATTGAGAAAATAATATGGCACTGAGTGAATTGTAGTTTGGCTCTAGCTTTTATGCATTGCAACCGTTACATAGGAGTATTCTTGGAGAGACATTTTTTTTCTTGGCATGGCAATAATGTTAGGAAAAACCTCACCTCTACAATTCCCATGTGTAAGGCTGCTATTAAAGTAATAGAATTAGGAGTAATAAAATGTTCAATATCCCTACCAGGGCCAACAAATCCCAGCCTGTTAGTTAAAATCTGTCTTGACATAATTTAAAAAAGAAACTTTAGATATAGCCATAAAAAAACCTGAACGCTATATTGGAGGAGAGTGGAAAGAGAGAAATTGCCCTGTCCAGCAATATTCCACACTGGAGTTCCCTTTTAGAAATATACTAAGAAAAATATTTTTTTTAATAGTAAATAAATGGACAAGGTAGTTTCAGAATTTGATGTACACAAAGATATTCTCACCATCATCCCAAAGATAGTGGTATTATTGAGAAAGAGGTCCTATATGACTAGTAAGCCCCTTGTATACATACACATAGCTCTTCGATCAGGACATGCCATTGCAGCTTCTTACTTTTGTAAGAAGGATGACCATATAAACATTGTTGCTTGCTTACTGATTGATTGATTGAGCAGGAACAGATAACTCTCTTTGCTCTGGTATCTCTCTAGATTCTACACTGTCCATTTTGCTGTCTCTGTGGGTTTTTTTTTTTTCAGCCTAGTTGGAAATAACATCAGCTTGCTATTCATTTTACTCAGGACAAACAAATACTTATGTATGCATATGTATGTATCAGGGGTGGGTTCTAACTTACCTCGCTGCCGGTTTGCTTCCTCCTGCACTGCGTGGCTGCGCACGCATTGTGCGCCACGTGGCCGCGCATGTGCAGTGCCGAAAACTCGGCTTCTGTGCATGCACAGAAGCAAAACAAGCAAAAATTCCCCCCCCCCAAAAAAATCCAAAAAAAAGATGGTGGCGTCCACGGACCGGAACCAACAGAACCGGCTCCGTGACGTCACCACCGGTTTACTACCGATTCTATAGAACCGGTGCGAACCGGGAGGAACCCACCTCTGGTATGTATGCATGAATGATTTTTAAGTCTATATGTAAAACTCAAATACTGTAAGAAAAGGAGTGGCAGAACCTGGGGCGGAGTTAAAAGAGGGATCAGCCTAGAATCCTTATGTAGCCACAAGTAGACTAAGTCCAACCTCCTTTGAATTCTGTTGGCTCTTATCTAACTTCAAGCATGTGCTAACCAGAGGTGGGTTCCTCCTGGTTCGGACCGGTTCGCCTGAACCGGTAGCAACCTGCTGGTGACATCACAGTGACGTCACGGATCCGGTTCGGTCGGTGCTGGTCCGTGGGCTCCGCCATCTTTTTGGGGGATTTTTTTTTTTTGAAAAAAAATTTGGGGGGAATTTTTCAAAAAAAAATTTCTTCTGTGCATGCGCAGAAATGAGTTTCTGGCACTGCACATGTGTCGCCATCTTGTTTTTGGCTTTTATCTTCTTTTTGGATTTTTTTTTATTTTTTGGCACTGCGCATGTGCGCGCGCGAAGCGCACCCGCACCCACGAGGCGCACCCACGAGGCGCGGTAGGAAGCAAACCGGCAGCGAGGTAAGTTAGAACCCACCCCTGGTGCTAACCCTTAGTTGAGAAAATTCCTGTGCATAGGCATGATTAGCAATAAATCAGTTTAATTGGATCTTCATATGTGCACCTGACAAGGATACACATACAAGGCTTAAGTTTAATTCTTTCCTTGTATTAGAGCTAGATCTTGCTTCTACTTAAGGAAACACATACCTTTGAATCTAGCTTGTTGTTTGCCTGCCAAATGATGCTCTGTAAGTTATAATTTATCATCTTTAGATAAAGAATAATTACTTGACACATGTTTAATTAGGGTAAATTGTATCACCAGAAGCCCAGAACTATGAACCAGTAAGTGGAAAAAGTGAGCAATTCATGTGTGAGTTCAAAATAGCAATTCTTCATTATTTATTGGCGTTTTGACCCTACCTTACCCAGACAGTATCTCAGCATTTTTATTTTATTTTACAAATGTCTTTAAAATGCATGTTGTCTCCTTCCATATTGCCTAAAGTAAGATTGTAATCATGTCTCCATTCTGAACAAAATAGTACTTTTTCCAGATGTTTGTCTTGAACCCAGAGAGCAATTCTACTCTCTCCTTTTGCAGACCACACCGCCATTTTTCAGTTTCCCATGCAAAATTGAAAACACCTTGCAGATATTTCAAATAATTCAGTCATCAAAGTTAACACAATTTAGCCTAAATCAACTCACAGCAGGATGGTTTATGGATCATAGTGGTCCAGTGTGAGATGGTAAATAGATGTTGGTGTTGTTTTATTTCCTAGTCTAGAGCTGACAGAGAATGATGGATCCAAAACCATTAAGCTGGCTTCTATGCTCCTAGTTCAGCATCAAATGCACACAAATGTATTTAATTTTTTAGGCCAACCCTAAGTGAAGGCTCTAGGATAGCCGAAGGTAATTTCATCCCCCTTTAATGTTTAGGATATGAAGTTGCTTTTAATGAAGGAAAAACGTTTTCAATGAAAGAAAAATCTTTGACAAAAAAAAGTCAAAAATAAGACTGGACACCATTTGACTGGGTTGGGATAAGATCTCCTGCTTGAGCAGTGGTTTGGACTGGAAGCCTCCAAGCTCCCTTTCAACCCTACATGTTCGGTGAAAACAAATAAAACCTTGCATAACAAATCCACTCATATTTTGCTACACCCAAGCTTCTATGTACCAAAAAAAAAAAATATATTTGACAAACCAGAGGTTAGCATAATTTGTCCATGGGTGATTTTAAAACTCTATGATTAGCTATTTTTTTCATTCTTCCCAAATGTTAGATAGCAATAGCAATAGCAATAGCACTTAGACTTATATATCGCTTTAAAGTGCTTTACAGCCCTCTCTAAGCGGTTCACAGAGTCAGCATATTGCCCCCAACAATCTGGGTCCTCATTTTACCCACCTCGGAAGGATGGAAGGCTGAGTCAACCTTGAATTCAGTGAGACCTCAACTCCACTTTAGGGGCAAAGTCTAAAGTGCAGACTGATGACAACAGTTGGCCTAGCCTAAACTTTTCTCAATCTTCCTTATTCCAATTCCTGTACCATCCCAATGGATGAAAATTTCTGAACAAGTCAAAAGCTTGTACTCAATTTTATGACATTTTGATTAATCCTAATAAAGATATTGCCCACTTACTGATGGTAGAGTTTTATTCCCCATCTGGACAATGTGGCTACTTTGGTTAATATTGATTATTGTCAATATATACTAATTTTTTTTTGTCCTTTTCCATGCCTTTTCCCTCAAAAGAATGTACACAAGAAACAATTCGTGTTAGGAATTCAGAGTAAGATTAGAAGAGACATTTCAAAGGACATACTTGTAGATACTTATCTAATATACCCTGAGGATAATTATATCAGAAATCCACATAGGTCTAAAACTAAGCTGATTATGTTGCAGTAATGGACCAGTAATTTTCTTTTCCGATGATAGAAATGTTTATTGCCTTACTATTTCAGAAATTGCATGATTATTCTAAAAGCCCTCAAACTGTGTATTTAGGGAAGGAAAGGTAGGGTTTTTTTGTTCTGCAAAATTGAAATATTATTTATTTGGGGAATGGGGAAATCAACAACTTCATTGTTTTATTTTGGCATGTAGGATATATCTGTCAACTTCCAATTTCAAGAAAATACTGTTGTGAGTAGTTTTGCTTTACTAAACTTTTGTTTTGATGTGCTTTTGGTATAATATTTAACAGTAAAATGCCTTTGTCTGCATGTACTGTAGGTGAAGTACATCAACTCTAAAGTGGTATTTTTGTCCAAGGGTACACAACATTTTTTTAAATTGTGCTAGAAGATACTATTCAAAAATAGAATATGGCCTGCAACATCTTTTCTTGCATATTTCTAGATAGAGCTTGAAAATGGTTATTTGACAGAGTATTTATTTATTGATTCTACTTCTACACCACTGAATCAATAACGACTTAGGATGAATACAGAGTAAAGCATCCAAAGCATCCAAACCAGGAAAAACATCTATGGTAAATGTAAATAAATTAAAACAACTAATAACTAATCAATACTGCAATGCAGGGGAAAATTGCAATAATAGTGGTGGTGAAAGATAAATAAAACAATAATAAAAATACTGTCAACAGTTAATAAAAAGAATCCAAACTGAAATAATTAAAGGTAGTGATAAGAGCAGAGGTGGGTTCCTCCCGGTTCGGACAGGTTCACCCGAACCAGTAGCGACTTGCTGGTGACATCATGATGATGGCACAGATCTGGTTCGGTTGTGCTGGTCCGTGGGTGCAGCCATCTTTTTTTTTAATGTTTTTTGAATTTTTTTTATTTATTTTTCTTCTGCGCATGCGCAGAAGCTGAGTTTCCGGCACTGCGCATGAGTTGCCATCTTGTTTCGGCTTTTTAAATTTTTTTTTGAATTTTTTTTATTTTTTTGCACTGCGCATGCGCACACGTGCTTTGTGCGCATGCGCCCACGAGACACGGCCACGCGGTGCGGGAGGAAGTGAACTGGCAGCGAGGTAAGTTAGAACCCATCCCTGGATAAGAGGTCCTTCACCCAAATCCTTTTTTTAGGAAAATTCAATTTTCAGTAGCTTTTTGAAAATTAAAAGGATGGAACAAGCCTTTATTCTAAGTTGAACAAGCCTTTATTCTACAAAGCTAGATCAGAAACAGATCCTCCTGACCTCTTTTTCCTTTACTTCAAAGAAACTAAAGAATGACCCAAACCCTTTTTTTGGGGGGGGGGAGAAGAATTAATTCCCAAGCTAATGTTTCTCAATTCTCCTTTCATGAAAGAAAGGCACCCCACAGTGGACTAGATGTAAAAGTCACGACTTTATTGTAAGAAAAGATTGACTATGACCTCAATGTCCTGTAATCCTAAAAAAGATTCACCCTGGAAGTCTTTACAAGAGTTACAAGAGTCCTTGTTCTCATAGGTATTAATGAAGAGAATGCATCCATGTGGTTCTGCACCAGAGTTCAACTTTGGAAATGCTAAGGTAAGACCATGAAAATGACCTTGCTTGACGTCCTAAAAGCCTATGCGAAGAAATCTTCTCCACTAATTGTCAGCACCGAGTTAGATAAGGGTCAATGGCAATCAAGGTGGGTTGGACTTAATTCATTTATGACTACGTAGCAATTTTAGGCTGAGTCCTCTTTTTACCTCTCCCCCCCCCCCCGGTTCTGCCATTCCTTCTCCCACCCCAAGTGACTCTGTTGCAGGTTAGTTTGATAAAACTGTGTGACCTTGCTTTTGTATTTGGTCTTTCAGATTATTTTAAACCCTCCTATCTTTACTGGATACCATAGTTCATCTTGCTACTCAGTATCACAAGTCCTTGTTTTATATCTGCTGCTACTATATAGAGTCATGGCATCTTGTGCTTGGCATATGCCCATAAGTTTCAGCTTCTTTGGAGTTCATGATCCATAAAAGTTTTGCTTTGCATTGCCCTTGTGATTGGCAGCACAAATTAAAGCGCATAGACCTCTTGATCAACGCCCACATGTTCTTGTGCTAATAGCTCCTATCCTGAGCACATCCTTAATGTTCAAAGCCCTTGCAATGTGTCAAATATGTCCTTGTCAGTACATGCTCTATAGACATATACTGGATAGAGGAGTATATTTTGGATAAACTATTGCAAGTAATTATTGGATATATAAGCAACCTTATCTTGTGATAATGAAAGTTTTCTTAAGCATATTAACATTTAGTAAATGTGTATATACACTTAACTGCTTCCTGCCACAGTTTTTGGCCAAAGTCAAAGTTGATAGATGGTTAATAGGAAAACAGTCATTTATATTTAAATCTGAAACTCTCAAATGGATCTTGTAGACCCATGATGGCGAACCTATGGCACGCATGCCAGAGGTGGCACGCAGAACCCTCTCTGTGGGCATGTGTGCCATCGCCAGCTGCTCTTCTGGTTTCCGGTGCGCATGAAAACGGCCTGAAAACGGCCCAAAAAAACCGGCCAAAAAAACAGGTTGTTTTTGGCCCCAAAATGGTCTGAAAACGTCCCGAAAAACAGCCTGAAAATGGCCCGAAAAATGCCCAAAAAATAGGTATGCATGCGCCGGCCAGCTGGTTTTTGGGTTTCCGGTGCTCTGGCGCGCACACATGCATGCACATGCACGCATGTTCCGGTTTGGGCACTCGGTGTCGAAAAGGTTCGCCATCACTGTTGTAGACAATCAAATGTATTTTGAAAGTTCAAAAGATCATAACACTCTTCCACTGTTCCTCTCTAGAAAGTGGTATATAAGGCATGGTCTAACTCTAGTATTTAACCATCAAGAATGAGCAAGAGAAAGAAAGAAAAAGTTCCCATGATACATCCTGTGAATTGTCTTAGTTATCATTCCTTAAATTTGATGACGATTCCCCTTCCATTTTTGCAAAATATGAATGGCCTTCTACAAATAGGAAATAGAGTTTCAACACAGTTGGAATTTAGACCCCTTCTTTTATCCTTTGTGAAAAATCCTGTTCTTTTTTTCCCCCCAATCTGCAGTAGGCAAATGTTTGTTAATACAATTATTTATCTCAACCGGAAGTCTTCTATATGCTTCAATTGATGACAAATAAAAGTGCAAAGTTGTTATTTTCTGATCAGTTTCCTATGATGAACCTACAAAGGAACTTGAGTCTATTAATTCAGCAACCAGCTGCTTCAGCAGTATTGAAAATTAAGCAAGGTTTGACCAGATTTTGAGAGCATAACTCAGTAGTAGCTATTGAAAACTAATTAAAAAATATGTGTGTACTTGGTTTTAAATATTCATGTTATTGAACCATTTCCACTAATGGCACAAATGACAACATAATATCTGACTGTAACAGTTGGCGGAAGCCATTTTCAAGTAGCAGTTGAACAAACAAAGATGAATTTTAATTTGCAGTGCCGGCTGAGCTGTAATAAAAAGTTACATTCCAACTGTGAAAAAAAAATGCAACGCAGTTTGCTGTAGTCTTATTTACAGATGTGAATCCTTCATTTTTTATCCAATCTCATCCATATCCATGTTAGAGATTTTTAAATTAAAAAAAAAGCAGCCATTATGGAACTGGAGAGGTGTACCGTTGGGGAAATAAAATCTATTTATATAGTGCTGTTTCTTAGAATTTCATTTATGACTTATTAAGTTTTACAAATGACAACTGTGCGGGTGACAATGACACATCCGACTTTATGACTGAGATTCTGAAGCAACACAGATGGGATTAAGGCAGGAACACTGCATTTCAAATAATTAGGAATCCAGTTGTGTGGTGCCCAAACCTTCCACATTTTGTTGGATGTAGAGATGGAGGTCATTTGGAGGTTGTGTGCAGCAAACTGCCTACCTCAGAAGGGCCTCAAGCACCTACATGATCTCACTCAGTTCCCATGATTTCACCCCATTCATATTGCCTGGATGAAGCAGGACACTATCTCTGGCTGGTACATGATCTCATCTAGGTTGTATTAACAGGATGTAGGATGTTCTTAAGGATTGGCAAGGAGAATTCACCAATGAAAATGCTGTTGCTCTTTGTTACCTTTTGCTGCTTGTAAAACTGTATATAAGCAATAAACACTGCGAAGGCAGTCAGACATCTTGGCATCCTGCAATGACTGGTCTCTAACTCCATCAGTTGGATAGACAATAAAACACATTTGATTATTCTTATCTCCCACCCACCCCAAAAGAAGAAGAAAAAAATGTGAAATTCTCAAGAGAGAAAGAACATGGAGATCTATTTTCATTTTAAAGTGGCTGAGTATATATGTGGGTTTAGCTGTCCTGTTTCATCAGAGATCACAACTTCTCTCGCTTCCCATGTTTTCACTAGATTCCAAGGAGAGTGATCATAAAGGGATTGCTCCCTTGGGTACTCTCAGATTAAGAAACCAGGGCAGGCAATTTGAGTTCAGAGAAGAAGGCAAAATGTGCAATAAGAAATCTTTGGAACAAATGTACCTTGGGGATGAGGTAGCAAAATAGAAGCTTTGCTTTTAAGAGAAGAAAACTTTTGGAATTGTTATGTACTGACTATGTACATGGTTTCACCCAGGTCCAGCGTTTGAGCGGGAGAATGCTCAAATGCTATTGGTTAAGGCATCTGACAGCTCCCTATAAAAGAGGAAGCTGTCAGACTGCAAATTGCTGGTTGTACAGAGAAGTTGCCTAATAAAGAAGTTCCTTTTGAAGTCTGTCTCCTGTCGTTATTCCCACAACTCAACAGTGGCGACAAGGGCTTTGGGAACTGGAGAACGAAGATGATCGACCTTTTCTTAGGCATTACAACCAGCTGGGCGGTTTTTGGAAGACTCCACTGACAACTCGCTGAGCACGTCTGCCTTCCACCTGCCAGCGCCATTCAACCCGGTGAAGGAGAAGTGGGAGACGTATATGACTAGGTTTGATTGCTTCCTAGAAGCTAATGATTTGTTGGGTCTGGCTAACAATCGAAAAACAGCATTATTCTTAAGACACTGCGGCCACGATGTGTTTGACACGGCGGAGGCCCTGTCAGACCCAACCCCAGTACAATCCATACCTGGCAGGTCCTGCAAGCGACCTTGAAAACCCATTACGCTCCCACTTCGTCAAAAGTCATCCGGCGCTATGAGTTCCGGCAGCGAATGCAGCAGGAAGGTGAGACAATCAATCAATACATCGCTGCCCTCCATAAAGCCGCAGGTCACTGTGAATTCAGAGACCTCAATGACATTCTGCTCAACCAACTCATATGCGGCGTTCAGGATATCTGCCTTCAGCGGCGGCTTCTGGCTAGGACCAACCTAACCCTGGCCATCGCTCTGGATGAAGCCAGGGCGGCCAAATCTTCCAATAAGGCTGCAGAATCGCTGCACAAGTTCGCTGCTTCTAAAGCTGAAGTCAAACCGCCGGCCTTGGTGCACAAGGGCACCTATGAGGACTCAGCAAGCAGTGACAAGGAAGTCTGCCGCACGGATCGGAGGATCCGATCTGACAATGAAGACAAAAGGACTGACTGCGCTAGCTGTGGGGGTCAGCACCTGAGGGCGTCTTGCTGTTTTTGCGATGCCATTTGCAAGCGGTGCAATCGGCGGGGACATTTAGCGAGAGTTTGCCTTGCCAACCATGTGCATGCGCCTGATGCCGCATGCAACGACCTGTCAAAATCTTTTCAGTGGGAAGACTGGAAACTGTGCCGAAGAGCTGCAGCGCAGGGGCCGCCGGACACCAACCAGACTTGTGTCGCCCGAGCCAGTCTTCCCTGCAAGGACAAACTGACCATCACCGTGTCCATCGATGGTGCGCTGTGACTCATGGAGGTGGACACTGGCTCTGCGGTCTCCATTATCTCCTGGCAGGTATTGAAGCTCGCTCTGCCAGGCATCCAGAAGAACCACCTCAAGCAACACCACATCAAGCTCTCTGACTACCAGGGGAATCGCATCCCTGTCATCAGCCAAGGCCAGTTCCTGGTCAAGTTCAACCATTTTGAGGGACCGTTGCAGGTCACTGTGGTTGGCGGTAACCTTCCAAGCCTCCTGGGCTTGGATTGGTTTGACGCCCTTGGCTTGGGGGTGACCGGCATCAACTCCATCACCAACCCTGCCTTCGACGACCTGTTTGAGGAGTTCCAGGATGTTTTTAACCAGGACCTGGGCAAGTATGTGGGCACTCCTATCTCTTTTAACCTGGACCTAAGTGTTGCCCTGATCAGGCTTAAGCCTAGGCGAGTCCCTTTGGCCCTGCATCCTAAAATTGACCAGGAGCTTGACAAACTGATCCGGCAGGGGATCCTTGAACCAGTCGACCATGCCAAATGGGAGACCCCGATAGTGACACCCGTTAAAGGGGACGGCACCGTGAGGATCTGCATGGATTACAAATGCATGTTCAATAAGGCATTGCAGCAGAGCGCCTATCGTGTGCCAATTGTTCACCATCTTCTACACTCCCTGGGTTCTGGCTGCCTTTTTGCAAAACTCGACTTGGTGCAGGCGTATCAGCAGCTGCCAGTAGATGGCGCTACTGCTGAGGCACAGACCATTGTGACTCATAGGGGGGCATTCAAGTGTCACAGGCTGCAGTTTGGAGTCAGCGTGGCCCCGGGGTTGTTCCAGAGTGTAATGGAATGCCTATTGCAGAACATTCCATGGGTCGTGCCATATTTCAACGACATGCTGATCTCAGCCTGTGACCAGGAACAGCTCTGCTCCCAAGTCAAAATAGTCCTGTTAAAACTTCGAGCTGCTGGCCTTAAAGCCAAGCGCAGCAAATGCTTGCTGGGGGTATCAGAAGTCGAGTTTTTGGGCTACCGCATAGATGGAAATGGCATACACCCCACTGAAAGTGAATGGAAGACTCCCAAATGGAACAGAGGCCCCGGTAGCTTATTACTCAAGGACCCTGTCCAGCACTGAGAGGAACTACAGCCAGCTGGACAGGGAGGCGTTGGCTGCCGTCGCCGGGGTCAAGAAGTTCCACAAATACCTTTTGGGGAGGGATTTTGAGTTGGTGACGGACCATAAACCTTTGTTGGGGATGCTCGCTGGAGACCGCCCCACCCCGGCTGCCCTGTCCCCTCGTTTTGCCAGGTGGGCCATTTTCCTGTCTGCTTATTCCTATCAGCTGGTGCACCACCCCGGACAGGACATGGGCAATGCTGATGCCCTGAGCAGGTGTCCTCTGCCCGACCTGTTGACTGACATTTCACCGGACACTCCTGTTCTACTTATTGACCTTGCAGAATCTGGACTTGTCATCTCGGCTGAGGTGGCGAGGCATATGGCCAAGGACCCCTCATTCAAGACTATTTTACACTGAGTGTGGAGGAGATGGCCGAAGGACCCAGTCAGAGCGGAATTCAAGCCATTCGCGCAAAGGCAGCACAAACTGTCAGAACAAGGAGGCTGCCTCCTCTGGGGCGACCGTGTGGTCATTCCGCCCAGCCTGTGTGCTGGCATACTTAGGACTCTGCATGAGGGCCATCCTGGGATTCTCAGGATGAAAGCCCTCACTAGGAGCTATGTGTGGTGGCCCAACATGGATTCAGAGATCCAGAATTGGGTGGCAAGGTGTAGGCCATGCCAGGAGTCCAGGCCGGCTCCCCCTAAGGCCCTGGTACGGGACTGGGACAAACCAAAAGCCCTTTGGTTGAGGTTACATATTGATTTCACTGGCCCCTTTCATGGCCAGACATTCATGATCCTGGTGGATGCCTACTCCAAATGGATTGAAAAATTTTAATGGGCTCCACATCAGCCGAGGCTGTAATTAAGGTGCTCCAGCGATTGTTCGCCACCCATGGGCTGCCCGATGTCCTGGTGTCCGATAACGGGCCGCAATTCACCACTACTCTCTTTGAGGGGTTCTTAGCAGAATTGGGGATCCGCCATGCCCTGTCAGCAACGTTCCACCCCGCGATGAATGGCCTGGCTGAACGATCTGTAAGATCGGCCAAAGAGGCCCTAGGATGACTAGGCCCAGGTGATTGGCAAGCCAGGGTGGACAAATTTCTCCTTTCACAAAATATCACCCCTTGCGCAGCCACTGGCTGAAGCCTGGCCAAACTGCTAATGGGTCGCAGGCCCCGATCAGTATTAGACCGCCTGCACCCTAACTATGCACCAACAGGCAGTAGCGAAAAAGATCAAACCGTCAGGTCCTTCAACATAGGAGACCTAATTTTTGCAAGAAATTATGCCGAGGGGTCCCTATGGCTACCTGGGGAGGTTGAGAAAATCACAGGCCCAATGTCATACATAATCAGGCTTAACGATGGCCGACAGTGGAAAAGGCACATCGACCAACTTAAAAATCGAATAAGGGGCAAATAGTAAAATCCGAAAACTGAAAATAATTATACTCCTTCCCTAGCTAACTCAAGCCCGATGGAGTTGGAAGACTTACCTGAAAAGCCAGAGGTCCAGTGGCGATCGCATGACGAACTGGTTCTGATATTCAAAGAGGCCATGCCCGAAAGCTTCCAGGAGCTTCCAGGCTCAGACCTCGGAGCAGCAGCAAACCTGTCCGCTCAGGCTGCTGCCTCACCAACGACTGAGCTGCGCAGGTCAGGGAGGGTTCCTAAACGCCCCGCCTACCTGCGTGATTACGTATGCTGAATGGATTGCTCCATCGAGGAGGGGAGGGGTGTCATGTACTGACTGTGTACATGGTTTCACCCAGGTCCAGCGTTTGAGCGGGAGAATGCTCAAACGCTATTGGTTAAGGCATCTGACAGCTCCCTATAAAAGGGGTAGCTGTCAGACTGCAAGTTGCTGGTTGTACAGAGGAGTTGCCTAGTAAAGAAGTGTTCCTTGAAGTCTGTCTCCTGTCGTTATTCCCACAACTGAACAGGAATATTGACGACAGATTTTGACATAATATTACATTCAAGTATAGTTGTTAATCGTTTTCTTATTTTTGCTAATTCACACGCTCTTCTCCTTTGGTGAATCAGTTGAACGTGCCTTGCAAAGATAATGTTACTTTGTGCCAGAATCCATTGACCATTGTGGAGAAAATCTATATGGTTGCTAAGAGTCAACAACAACAACAACTTGATGGTAGATTAATTAATTAATCAATTAATCTAGAATCCAAAAGTTAATGAATCCTGGACATAGCTTCTACTTTCTTCTGGATTTACACTGCTCTGAAACTATTCATAGCACATAATTAGGCACTTTCTCAGAAGTCTGCTCCTCTGTGACAGAGAAAGGTGATGAGCTATTTTCATGGCCGGTGTCTCATGGGAGGCATGTGAAACTTTGACGGAGTGTGTCACTTCAACATTTTGAGTAAAACATCCCCTTTGTTCAGCGGTATGATATTGTTAATTTTAAGAGTGAGGTAGATTGCTTAGCTGTACTTTTCAACTTCGGCCAGTATGAAACCCCCATAGTGTGTGCTGAAGGTCACCCAGGGTCAATGATTCTAGGCTGTAGACTATCTAGAGCCGTGGTGGCACAGTGGTTGGAATGCAGTACTGCAGGTTACTTCTGCTGACTGCCAGCTGCCAGCAATTTGGCAGTTCGAATCTCACCAGCTCAAGGTTCACTCAGCCTTCCATCCTTCCGAGGTGGGTAAAATGCGGACCCAGATTGTTGGGGGCAAGATGCTGACTCTGTAAACTACTCAGAGAGGGCTGTAAAGCACTGTGAAGCAGTATATAAATCTAAGTGCTATTGCTATTGCTATCTTGAATATTATGCCAACATTCTCTAATTTGTGTGTCCTCCAGAAGTGTGGACTTCAACTCCCAGAATTGTCAGAATTGCCATACCTGCTGAGGAAGTCTGGGAGTTTAAAACCATACACATGGAAGATGCCAAAGTTAACAAAAGGTAAAGCAAACTCAAACAAATCAGGTAATCTTGTGAGATGCACATTCACTAATTCTGCAGATGCGTTAAGACATAAGATAGGTCCAATACTCAGACCATGAATGGCACTGACTCAGATGCTGCACTTTTTATTCCAGTGCCCATTCCACTATCAGGAGTTACAATGTTTGCTTCAGTTTTCTCCTCCACCCCAATCTGTCCCCCTTCCCCCCAGTTCTGGCACTGTTCTTTAAATTACATAATTTCTCAAAGTGATGTCTGTGATAGGCCCCCAACAATACATTAGAGTGCAGGAAAAACCAAATAGAGAGGTCATGAAAGGTAATGAGATGATGCTGTGATGTGAGGACAGGTGAAACAGAACATTTACTCGAAATCTGTGGAGCTGGAATTAGCCACTCTGCAGAAATGAGCTACATTTATCAGGCCAATGATAATCATCTTGCAAGGTCACTATGAAATGGAAGACATGGAGAATGCTAACAGAGAAAGATGCTCCTAGATTTTTGTAGATTCGTTGAGGTCTCTGGAAGGGTAATTACCAATAATGGAATCTTTTTTTTCCTTCATTTTCTTTGTTTAAAATTTCATAAGTTCTTCTTTAATATTTGCAGTTTGTAAACCCCTCTTTCTATTTCATTTTTCTCTGATTCTATTAAGTATCCTTAAAAAAAGGGTACCTACAGAAATAATAATAGTATAGGAAGTTTAACATGCTCAGCCCTAGAAAGATGGTATCAATGGCTTAGCTTCTTTTAATTATGCCTGCTGTATAATACTGTTATCATAAAGAATGAGGTGGCAGGTAAATATGGGAAAATATGAACAATACTGTATTCAGAGACAGAAGTGTTTTTCAGCATAGACATATCAGAAGTCACAATTAGGCAGGTGAGATGGTGACTTCATGAGGTTGATACTGCAGTGGACAATAAGTATGGAGTAAGTATGGAGGAGTAAGCAGAAAACTATGAAAGCTCCAGCAATAATTTTGTCAAATCTCCTCATAAAGTCTATCATATGATGCAGTAGTAGGTTCTAAAACCCTTTACTACCGGTTCACGTGTGCGTGCGCGCAACGCTTCTGTGCATGCGCAACGCTTCTGCACATGCACAGAAGCTTCTGCGCATGTGCAGAAGTGTCCCGGGCGGGTGGGTGGAGCCTCCCGCCGCCATCGCTACCGGCTCTAAGAACCGGGCCGAACCGGGAGCAACCCACCGCTGATATGATGCCCAGGTCTATGTATCATCAATCTCTGGAAAGCCATCAACTTAGTCTTCATTTCACAATCTCACCTAAGGAAGGAATTACAGAAGAAATGACACTGTCTGTCCAGATATGGCTGGATTATCTGATGGTGTACATTTTGATAGCTATTTTCCTCAATGTGAAATTTTTGAAACCATTTTTTTCTATTGGGAAAATTAACTGCATTTTCTCCCACTGTCACATGCATTCATGTGAACATGTTTCTCTGACTAACATATATTTATGAATTAACCCTTATAGTAGTCTCAGAGATAAACATACTTCAGATTTGTCAATATACTATTTTTTTAAAAAATGTCCTACAGTAATGTCCTACAATATACAAAATGATGAGAAAGCCTCATGTTATTTCTCTTCCGTGCCTGATTCTGATTTGTTCCTGAGAAAGAGGAAGGCAGTCAGTAATCTATATTTTACTTTTATATTCCATCTTGTTTTGAAGATACAGCTTCCATAGCCAGACTTTGGAATCCAGGGAAATACTGACTTAACCTACTCTGATTAATCTTCAAAAAGGATACTGGATTATATAGTAATAGCGATAGCACTTAGACTTGTCTACTGCTCCATAGTACTTTACAGCACTCTCTGAAGAGTTTATAATGTCAGCATATTGCCCCCAACAATCTGGGTCCTCGTTTTATTGACCCCGGAAGGATGGAAAGCTGAGTCAACCTTGAGCTGGTCGGAATCAAACTCCTGGCAGTGGGTCAGAGTTTGCCTGCAATGCTGCATTCTAATCACTGTGCCACCACAGTGAGAGTTAAGGAGAAAGCCAGAAATGTATTTCTATATGGGCTGGATATACTGAATACCTAATTAGCAGTGCCAAGTGCTAACTATTGTTGTCTGAGTTTTAAATCTAGTTCCAGATGCAACATTTGGTTTACTTAATCATAGTTGAAAATGGGGGAAAATACAATTTTGTACTGTTGCATTAAAAACACTCATAGGCACAAATATATGCTACATGTCTTAAGAGATGATCCCTACTGACATCACCCTCTTGTACAATTACAATGAGATTCTGACATGGGACAATTGCAAATGGAGATATTCTTTTGAGCCTTTGACTATCTTGACAAGCTAATTTCAAATCATTACACAGAGAAGTAAAGAGACGGACTTTCTATTAGGCAGTTCCTCTTCTCCCTCTCCCAGCTCCACAAATGAAAACAAATATCTTTCAGCAGCCATTTTCTTCCTAGAGTTCTTCATTTGAAAAGAATCTTATATGTTCCAACTTTTTCCTGGTGTCAAAGGGTCTGTGCCATGCATTTATGAGGCCTCGTGGGAGTCCTTTCAATGTAATAGAGCTAAAAATGCATTCAGAAGGTTAAAGCCAAGCAGGGGCTTGAAAAAAAGTGCTTTTCAAAGGAGAAATGTTGTGTGCTACTGAAAGAAATACTGAGTTCTTAATGCGCTTTTAAACATCATGTTTTTTTTTAAAAAAAAATCTATTTGCCCTCTCTGCAAGTATGTAATGAACTGTAAAAGAATAAGACAGGAAGTTAAGCATTTTGGTACCTAACAATTGCATTTGATAGCATATGGAACTTTTGATTATCAAGGATATAGGAAAGGATTATTATTGCTGCTATTATTATCTTCTCCTCCTCCTCCTCCTCCTCCTCCTCCTCCTCCTCCCCCCCCCCCCTCTCCCCCCCCCCTCCCCCCCCTCATCCCCTCTCTCTCTCTCTCTCTCTCGCTCTCTCTCTCTCTCTCTCGCTCCCTCTCCCTCTATATCCCTCCCTCCCTCTCTCTCTCCCTCTCCCACACTCGCTCACACGCGCACGGCCGCGCAACCTTGCTGACTCCTCCTCCTCCTCCTCCTCCTCCTCCTCCTCCTCCTCCTCCTCCTCCTCCTCCTCTGTTTAAAAAGCTAAACAAGTATTTATTATGGATTGGATGAATAAAACTGGCCAATTTTATTACTGTTTTAATACATTCTTAGAGGGCCACCCCCCATAGTCATTGCTATAGGACAGGAGACCATATTTTATGTATTTATTTATCAAATTAAGAGACCACACATCTCTCTCATAGAAATTGTTTAAGTGGATAAACGAATTAAATCAATCCCATTGATGTCAAGATAGCCATGCCTTGTTTAAGACTCATTGATGCCAGTGAATCTACCCATCTTTTGTCTAGAATAGATTGAAATCTTTTATTTTAGCTAATAATTCTTCCAATCAGTAAAGACGTAGCAAATTTCTGGAGTGGGAAATATATGATCCTGTTGATATTTGTGAATCGGTTAGATTTCCTAGCCTTGGCTACGGTGCTGTGTGAGAGTTAAGGAGAAAGCCAGAAATAGCAGAAGTTGTATAGAATAGAAGTTGTGGGAGCTTCGTCACTGGAGGCTTTTAAGAAGAGATTGGACTGCCATTTGTCAGATAAGGTGTAGGGTCTCCTGCTTGGGTGGGGGGTTGGATTAGATTACCTACAAGGTCCCTTCCAACTCTGTTAATCTGTTATCTGTTAGCAGATATGTAAACTCTCAATAACCACTCAAATCAGTAGTGGGTTGTAAATCCCGTTGCTACCGGTTCGCTCGTGTGCGCGCATGCGCTCACACACGCACAATGCTTCTGCACATGTGCAGAAGCATCCCAGGCGGGTGGGCGGAGCATCCCGGGTGTGTGGGAGGAGCCTCCCGCCACTGCCGCTACCGGTTCGCTGAACCGGGGTGAACCGGGAGCAACCCACTGCTGACTTAAATGCTAGGGCAAGACTCCTTTAATTCATGAGGAAAGAAAAAGTGACAAGTTTAAATCATGCCGGGTGTAAGTAAAGGTAAAGGTAAAGGTTACCCTCACACATATGTGCTAGTTGTTCCCGACTCTAGGGGGCGGTGCTCATCTCCATTTCAAAGCCGAAGAGCCAGCGCTGTCCATTTCCGTGGTCATGTGGCCGGCATGACTAAACGGGAGCTCACTCCATTACGCGGCGCTAGGGATTCGAACCGCCGAACTGCCGACCTTTCTGATCGACAAGCTCAGTGTCTTAGCCACTGAGCCACCGCGTCCCTCTGGTGTAAGTAGGGATTGTATTTAAGCATACAGTAGGCAGTTGAGAAATTAGCTCATTAAACTGGCTTCATTCTTGCTTAGGATACTCTTACATAGCAAAGAGGTGTCTGTGGGATTTCTAAAGTTATAGTCTATCAGCCAAGTTAGCCAGTGTAAAATAAGGACATTGGTCATTTATTGCTTAATGCTAGTCAGAGAAGCCCAACAGCCTAGGACATTTTGTATTTGGGAGTCTTTTATTCAAGATTCTTTTCTGCTTTACACTAACAGAAATACTGTGAAGTAGATCCTATTCCATTGATTATTGCATGCCGCTGGTTAACACCACCTTTAAAAACATTGTTGGTTCCCCTTTTAAATTTCATTGAATTTGTTCACTTAATCATGGGTGCAAGAATCTCTCTCTCTCTCTCTCTCTCTCTCTCTCTCTCTCTCTCTCTCTCTCTCTCTCTCTCTCTCTCTCTCTCT
>QLTV01003494.1:68060-92654 GCA_003457575.1 Thermophis baileyi
CACACACACACACACACACACACACACACACTTCCATTTTAAGGACTTCTTCAAAATGGTTCATAGCATTTATGTATTCTCTGTACTTTACACATAAGAGATCTACACTTTTCATGCATTATATGGGCAATATCTAAATTATCTGAAGAAGTACAAAGATAATTATACTCGCATGTTAAGTGGGAGAAAGGGGTAAGATTCACTGACCTCCATACAGCACAATATGGTATTCTTTGTGACTTGAAAGCTGAAAGCAGAAAACTCTTGCTGCATATGAATTATGAACTGTAGAACTCATTATTTAAACAGCCTAAACCACCTCTCTTGATTTTAAAAGTTTAGCTATGTGAAAGATCTCTGCAACAATCTGTCTGATGATTCTAATATAATGCCTGTTCATTGACTTACTGTTAATATCCTAGCTGGTATCTTTTTCCACTGTCTTTTGTGTATTGTGTATTTAAATTCAGTTCTTCGTTCAGATCTTGCTTGATAGATTCTTGCTCTGCTTATTTCTGCACTGATTATTAAGTTCTTGGTGGACCAATAGTCAAGTAGGACAGGACTTGATGCAATTCTTCCCAGGACAGGACAGAAGGATGATTTGGCATGTGGCAAATAAGCAGGCTCATGATTATTAGTCTGAACCTTGACTTCTGCCATCACTAGGGAAGGAATGAAAGTGGAACCCATTTTCTTGGGTAAGTACTGGATTTCATAGTAGAATGTGCCAATTGTGCATTGAAACTCCTGACTGTTTACTCCCTCCAAATAAAACGTGAAATGTTGTTTGTCTGTTAGTTTAAGGCAGGGGTGTCAAACTCGATTTCATTGAGGGCTGCATCAGGGTTGTGTTGGACCTCAAGGGACCAGGGTGGGTGTGGCCAGGGTGGGCATGGCCAGCTCGACTTCACTCGTGTTAGGGGTGCCTGTGGTGGCCCGAGCACTTTGCCATCGAAAACGGACTCCCGAGCTCCGTTTATGGCTGTGATGGCCTCCTGCAACCCTCTGCCAGTGAAAATGTAGCTCAGGAGAGCCTCCCACAGCCCTCCCGAGCTCCGTTTTCACTGGCAGAGGCACTGCAGGCCGGTCCTTCGCTGTTTCCAGGGCAGCCCTGCAGGCCAGATCTAAGCACCCCATGGGCCGGATCCGGTCCCCGCGCCTTGAGTTTGACACCCCTGGTTTATGGACATGCCCATAAAACAATGTACATACTGTGTACATCTTTTTATTCATTGTCACAATTGGGATGTCCTGCATGAACTTCAGCCAGAATACCTCTGTTTCTGATTGTGTACTTTTGACAGGGGCGTGTGAACACTTGCACAAGCTCCTCCTCTCTCCTTTTTGCAGAAGCATAGCGTTGGAGTTGTATTTTGCGTATGTCTTCAACTCACTGCATTCCGTGCCTGAAAATACAAACTTCTGCACTTGGAGATAAATTACAGTTATTACTAACTCATCCAATAGAGAAATGTAGAATCACTCTGGAACTACTGTTTTCATTAGATTAGCTTGTACAGCAGCAATCTGTATGGCTGCAAAGATCTATGCCGTTCTCTTGCTGAAGGGGATCACTTTATCCTCCAGATGTTGTAAACATGCAGTAAACTACGTTTCTGTGATACTTATAAAGATTTCCCACTAGGGAAGGGAGGGAAAACCCCTACTTCATTAATACATCTATAATAGCTTTTCTAAAAGGAATAGAAAAGGGAAATTAATAATGGTATAGTATGAAAGAAGCACTGCCACATTCCAAGGAAAAAGCTAGACATTACTAGCATTCTTGATCTACTGGATTCTTCTTGCTTTTCATCTTCTTTAAAGGTTATCGTTTTGGTGTAGGCAAGTAGGAGGTCAAGTCAAGTTTTGTCGCTGGGGGAAATGTACCTGCCACGGTGCTCATCAGCAGGTGCAAATAAGCAGGTGAGCATCTTCACCCACACTGTCCACCCACATGAGCACACCTGAGTGCTCTCCTTTATACATATCAAACCATCATCTATCTCCAGCAGCAACATTTCTTTTGAGAGCAATAGGGCAGCAATTCTGAGCATCTTTCAAAGACAACATAGCAAGGAGTGTCTTACTGTCTTTCATTCTTGCAGCAAAAGGGTAAGGACATCACCACACTGTCCAAACCGCTAGGATCAGTTGAGAAGACACACAATTGCTACCCTGCTAAAAAGGGAACAAACAGTTAATTAATGAAATCACTATGCCTTTGCTACCACTGGTAAACAAGCCCAGACATTCTTGAAAAAAACTTTATGGTGCTCTCTATATACTATACATTCTCAACATTCAAAGCCTCAAGTTCTTAATGTTTTCAATGTGGTTTGATCCACCCATGATTGGCACATGGAATTTACAAAAGAAAATATGTCACATTTTTAAACTCTGTAATATGTTATTACAAGGATTTTTTTTCTTGTCCTTAATCAACATTTTTTTTTTAAATCAGGACCTTATAAAATACAACCATGCAATCTTTTTGAAACAGATAAAGACAAGAGCCCATCAATTCTCTGGATTAAGAATATAAATATTCATTACTCCAAAGCCTTCTCAAATCTGAAAATATTTCACCTTCTCTTATAGGAACATTCATGTTTCGTTTCCAACTGAAGGGCAAAATTAACCGCTTGCCATCATCCTTAATCATAGCAACTCGTGAATATCACATGACCATCAAACATGGGGTATCTGGCTGATTGAATTATAATTGTTATTAATGGGTTTGTTTTTCATCCTATTATACTGACTGTATAAACTGCTAAAGTGTAAGTTAAAATAATAAATATCCCCCATGAATACATGTTGAAAGTTTTGAATGTAAATCATTTGGTGAGAAAGAGGGGAATAGCACCTGCCTTTTGAAATGGTATTGCCTCAGAAATCAATGCAGTCCCCATGTTGTTTGTGTTCCCTAAATCCTTGAAGACTTGTCAAGCTTGTAACCAGGAGCACAAATTTAGTTCAAGGCCCTTCAGGTTCATTACATGCTACCTACACACAAGAATTTGATCTACTAATGGTCAAGGCAAATCAGCACTAGATAAGAGTCAAATAATTCAAGGGGGCTGGACTTGGGTCTTTTGTGGGAGCAAAGTGACTCCAAACTAATGATGCATTTGACCCCACACTCAGGCTTAGCCATCTCTTACAAGTCCAAGTTGGGTTCAAATGGATAGGGCCCTTTGTTTTCTGTGTCTTTATTAATTTTGTTTATTGTCTTTATGTAGGGACTGGATCCCATCTTGGTTTGGTTTGTGTTAGATTTTTTTAGTGGTAATATATGGTGAGCTGCCCAGAGTCATCTGGAATTGAACAGGATCTAAACTGATTCAAATCACTCACTCACTCACTCAATCAATCAATCAATCTTTTTCTTCCAGCAAAGGGGATAACAACTGGGCCTGATAAGTACATGATAGAAGTAGATTGGTATAAAAGAAAATGCTGACGTACTTGTTGTAATGTTTATAGTCATTTCTGATAGTAATATTATCTGTCTTAATATACCCTTGCCAAACAGTTTCAGTTGTTATGAAATTTGTGTTACTTTCACCTGTATGTAACCACAAGGCAGATTGGCTTTATGACCATATGGCTCTCTCTGTAAAAAATAAATACAGTATATATATATTAGCAGCAGGTGCAGAATGTGTAAACAATGTGGTACCCTCCACTATCTCTGCTCCCAGGGGGATTGCTATGCTCTTTGACACACAAACAAGCACCCACAGTAGCCTGCTGATAACTATGATATATTTTGTTATTTTTAAGCTGAAACCAAAATCATGAGGTCAAGACTTTCTGTATTCTACAGAACATTTTAGAGGAAATATCTCAGACAGAAGCTTGGTGGAATCGAGATACATTTTCCCAGAATACAGATGGATGGATTGTTAAACAAGATTCTGAGTCACATTTTAAACATGGGGAAAAAAAAAAAGGACGGAAGGAAGAAATAGATGTCTTTTGTTAGGGATCAATCATCAATTATTTATCAATTCAAACTTTCAGTTAGGTTCAACAGAAGATCCTGTTTAATGCTGCATATCAGGATTACATCACTTTCTGGATGCTTCTGTTTCTCCCTCAAATCACTTTTCAGTGGAATGAACAGAATGTAATAAATTCATGGGAAAGTCTTAGATTCAACAGAGAACTCCCCAGTTTCTGTCCATCTTGCGAACCTATTATTTATTTTAAAAAAAATATTTGTTTGTTTTTTCTTTTAGTGTTTCCAATTTTAAACTCCCCAATATTGGTAAGTGAAGTTTCCAATGCTGAATTTCCATTTCTAACCTCAGTGGGAGAAATCAAAACAAACCTGTTCCAAAGATGCTTTTTTTCAAGAGGCAACTGGACTTTCTTTGTTTTTCCTTGAAGACGTTTCACTTCTCATCTAAGAAGCTTCTTCAGTTCTGACTTAAAGAACCTTCAGAACTGAAGAAGATTCTTGGATGAGAAGCAAGACATCTTCAAGGAAAAACAAAGAAAGTCCAATTGCCTCTTGAAAAAGCACCTTTAGGACAACCATGGCCTGGATGACTGAGAATCTCCATTGACAAAACAAACTTGTTTGGATTCTAATGTTACCAGGGTCCATAGAGTTAAAAAGGCGTTAAGTAATTCTTTTTCAGATGCAATGGTATATTTCTTGCTGGCGATGAAGGAGAAAAGTAACTTTGATATGTGCTAATAAAACTCAGAGTTGTTATTTTATTATTGCCAGCAGGAAACCTGAATATATCCAAAGCAGGCCTTTGAACCTTGCTGTGGATATTGTTCCTGATTTAACAAAATTTTACTACTTGCCCCTTTGCTGAACTCTGCATCCTAGAGCCACAGTGGTGCAGTGGTTAGAATGCAGTACTGCAGGCTACTTCTGCTGCCTGCCGACTGCCTGCAATTTGGCAGATTGAATCTCACCAGGCTCAAGATTGACTCAGCCTTCCATCCTTCCAAGGTGGGTAAAATGAGAACCCAGATTGTTGGGGGCAATAGGCTGACTCTGTAAACTGCTTAGAGAGGGCTGTAAAGCACTGTGAAGCAGTATATAAGTCGAAGTGCTATTGCTATTGCTTTGTTTGAAGGAAATATGCTGTTTCCCCATGTTATGATCTGTGTGACAATTACATCTCCTCCATTGGCAGCTGGGAATGCTTAATTTTGCCCATTGGTTTATCCACATTTGTTATACGAAGCTATAATCATGTATCCACTAAACTGATTGCCATTCTGGCATAGAAGAAGAATTAAAATAAAATGCAGTTGCATTAACACTGAGAAGTTATTCTCGTGCATTTCCAATAAATATAAAATTGTGATGATCGTCTTTCCGGTGATTTAATGCCAACGTATGGAAAATTAATATACTCAAGGAGCCCATAATAAAGCGGAACGAATTCAAATCACTCTTATATGTGGCAGAGGCAAACCTTGGAAAAGAACGGAAAAAACGCAGCCTTAAATATTATAATTGCAATGTATGAATTATCCTCCCCTGCATACAACCTTCCCCCCCTCCTGACAATTCTGTATGCCAAAGCTTATAATCAGGATGAAACAAAAGTCAACTCATTGAAAGGGGAAAATTACAAGATGACAAGAGGGGAATAAAAGAACACTGATGACAGTATTGCTGATTGAAGCTGGGACTGTAGTGGCAGAACCTTACAATGGAACACAGCAATTGGGTTCACACATCAAATTAAGCCATGATTTAACTATGGTTTACTGCATATTATAGGGTTGGTTGAGTTGGTACAGTGTGCCAAAACTCAAGCCAAGCATATAAGATTATCTGTGAACATTGCTTACAGGTAGTCCTTGACTTATGACTGATTTGTCAACCATCCGACTAATGGACCCAATAAAAGCAGGCATCTTCAGGAACTTTAAAATCCCAAAAGCAAAACTTTATTGAGTACATCATTTCAGCACTTGAAGAAAACCAAAACCAACTCTAAATTTTCCCGTGCAACCCTGCATAGTTAAAGATGAGTTTCATCCCCTCCTCCCATGGAACGGGTCACATTGTCCAATTAGAAATCAGCCTTTTGTTTTGATAACAGTCCACCTCTTGGCCGACACCTGCAGAATTGTCCTTAGCTCTCACAGTTGAAGATTGTAGCCTCCACATTCCATCTCACCCTTTCCTCCCCCCTGGCATGTTGAAAAGCATTAATAGTCACAGGGAGCTTAAGCGTATTTCAATCTTGACATAGTTGCTTAGTGATGATTCGAAGTTAATGGATCCCCAAAAAGTTACTTAAGAACCAGTTCCAAAGTTCTGACAGCCCGTAAAGTCATGTGACTATATTTTGGGTGCTTGGCAACCAGTCTGCACTCATGGCTGTTTGCCGTATCCCGCAAACCACATTTGCGGGATACTGCAAACAGCTATGAGTGCAGGCTAGGATCACATTTTCCCCAAAAAACCTGTCCCTTAATTCCAGTTTCTGGCAAAAACCACCCCATAGTGAACAATGGGCTTACTTAATGACATCAGCATTCGCTTTATGACCATCATGACTTATGACTGGAATTATCGGGCTCGATTACGATCTTACATCAAGAGCTACCTGTATTGTAGTTGGAAAGCAGCTGTTTTGGATGCACCCCTCTTGACTGATTGATTGATTGATCTTTTTTAAACCATTGCATGGTAAGACAGAAAAAGTAGAAATTGTTGTGGCCCGCCAGCGGCCTGTGCAGCTGGTGGCTGATTCCGACAGCGAGGAGGCTGGTGTGATTTGCCAGTGGCCTGTGCAGCTGGTACCCGAGTAGGACAGCAAGGAGGCTGGAGAGGACTCGGTGCCAGAGGCAGGGATTCAGCCAGGGCCTTCAGAACCTCCAGAAGCTCCCATAAGTGAAGAGGAAGAAGAGGAGGAGCCTCTTCTCAATGCACGGGTGCGCAGAGCTGCCAAATGGCAGGAATGGCTCCTCAGGAGGAGGTTTCCTCAGGGGTAAGGCTTGGGACTAATTGGCCACTGCCTTAGCCTATTTAAGGGATGATGATGACTGAGCCAAATTGCAGGAAACAATGTGGTTCATATTCCTTCGTGTCTTGATTCCAGAAAAGTCTGATCGGCTCTTATTCTCTCTCTCTCGTCATCTTTCCTGCTAATTGCTTCTGGGCGTTTTGCCAACCACAGTAAGATTACTGTTATCTGAAAGACTGTTCCCTCAGAATTGAGTTATTTTTCCTTGGACTCTTGCTGGCTGTTAATGAAGTTGAATTAACAGCCGTGGTTTAGAAAAGACTGATTTAAACTGTATTTGTGTTTGAACGACTACTAAGAAAGCTCATTAGTAGTACTTATTTAGTAAACCAAGGTTTGTATGGACTCTGTGTGTGCTGTGTTCTTTTGGGTCGGCAGCTGGGGCAGAACAGAAATTTCTGTTTTGTTTTTAATTCCCCATTAAAATTCCCTGCTATCATTTTGGCAGAGAAGAGGACTATCTCAAAGAAAGACCACCAAGACTCCAAAGAGATTGTTCATGCATTATACAAAACCAATCTTTGCACAACATGCCCTAATCAGCTGAATTCACACAACCCAGCAAGATATAAACCCATGGTTTATAAACCCAAAAATGCCTTTGGCACACATTCTATTAAAGTACAATGTGATTCGTTTGCCTTTGACTTAACGTGCTTTATGAACTCATATGGTTTGTCTTGGTGTCATTTGTAAGTCAAATCGGGATGTGGTTTTCCACAGCAGTTCTTATGACGGTCGGGTTGCAGTCCAGTTAAAGCTATAAAGGTCCAAGTAGCCATTTTTGGAAATCAGCTGGAAACTGAGAGCCTTTCCAGATGGATTTTATGAGGCAGGCGATAGGCCAGCTGTTGTGCTTTGAACCAACGGCAGTTTAGGGGTGTTGCTGAAAAGCAACCACATCATCTTATGACCCAAGAACAATTCAAAGGTTTGCAAGATCACCACCCATAAGGTAATCACAGGCACATTCATAATTGACTCCAGTGAAGGGCAGTGCCTTTTAAATTAAATTTGAAAAGTGAAGAGCACAGCGAAATTTGACATTGATTTGATTTGAGGGCCCTCTGCGTTGAACCCTCTCTGTGGTAGCTCTATGGAAACTGCACATTGCATTGAAAACAAAACAACAACAACAGCAACAAAAAAAATCACCCTTGTTCATTTCTCCCTCTTTTGCCAAACCCTTCCACAAGGAAGGTCACTAGTGCCTATATTCATTCCTTATCTCGTGACATTTTCAAGACAGACTTTGTGCATGATGTTCATTCGGTAAGCATTACACAACCTCTTCACATCCTTCAGAATGATATACAGCTCTCTTATCGCTCTCCCAAACACATGCATTGCTGTCAGACAAGAGGCTGCAAACTCAGTGAAATAATGGTTCAAAGGGAGATCATAGATCTGTGTCATGGTGTCTCTTCCTTTAGCCAGAAAGAGCTTTTTTGTTTTTGTATTTCTATTTTGCTGGCAACCCTCTTGCTAAGTACATTAGGAACACTTAGAGAGAAGCAGAATTTGGTCAGTTCAGAAGATTTCCATTGCATATAAATTCACTTTAATGCTGGGGGCGGGGATATCACCATTCACTTATCCATAATATGGTTTCTTTGATCTTTGATCTTTGCTTGGCATAATGTGAGAGTAACCATTATTATCTGAAAACCATAGAGTATGGCTTGGAGCTTTGCATTTATCCATTTAATTGTGGCTTAATAAAAAAAAAGTATAGTTAAACTAAGAAACCATATTGGGGTGTCATAAAGTCTAAATCCAGATATCTGATTTAATAGACAAATTATACGTAGTAATGTTTTACCTGTAAATGACTTTTTCTGTTTCAATCGCAATAATACACGCGCGAACAACCGCTTTAAACTCAATGTAAATCGTTCTAAACTTGACAGTAAAAAATATGATTTCTGTAATACAGTTGTCAAAGTCTGGAATGCCCTACCTGATTCAGTTGTCTCAGCTACAAATTTTCACAATTTCAGTCACAAATTGACTTCCGTGGACCTTACTTCATACTTAAGTGGTCAGTAGAGGGGGCGTGCATAATTGCACTAACATGCCTATCGTTCCTGTCATTGTATTTTTATTCTCTTATTCTTGTTCTTGTTTTTGTTTGACAAATTCCAATAATAAACAAACAAACAAACCAACAAACAAATACACAGCATTTAAAAGTACACTTTGTACTTTTAAAATAAGCATAAGGATAAATAAGGATATTTTGATGAGTTTTGATCTAAGAATTCTATTGCTTATTTAGTAAGAATGAAAAGAGTGCATAACTATAATGTTATAGGCGCAGGAAATCAGGAGCTAAGGCAGTTCAAATGTGAATGCAGGTTTAATGCATGCTAACACGTTGTACAAGAATCTGAACTACTAACGGTCAAAGCAGATTGGTGGTAGATATGAGTCAATGGAATTCAAGGTGGGATGGACATAGATTTCTTGTGGGCACAAAGGGACTCGAGACTGATGATGCTGTTGACCCTTCCCTTGGACTCAGCCTGGTCATCTCCTACATATATTTATATTTATACCATAGTCTGAGAAATATAGATCAACCCAGCCTTTCCCCTGAAGTCTTCAAAGAACGCATTCCTTAAGCATTGCTTAGCATAAAACATTCTTGATGCTCATAAAAAAATTACTAAAGTCACATATCATACTAAGCCATAAATCTTTGTTTATACATACCACAATGGTTAGGTTCATGCAATAGACTAAACCAGAGGTCAGCAACCTGCGGCTCTGGAGCCGCATGTGGCTCTTTTATCCCTCTGCTACGGCTCCCTGTTGCTCAAAATATTCATCACAACCGCCAATGTGTGATACCTGCCGGCACACAATTTATTGAGCTTTTCAAGCCCCGGTAGGCCCACCATGGATAAATCCAAGAAAAGTTTCAGAAGAAAACAGAACGTTTAATTCAACTACCGGTACATATGCTAGTTCTGTGGCCGCTCAGGAAATAGGCACAGGAAGGGTTTTGTGGCTCCCGGTGTTTTCTTTTCTGTGGGAAATGGGTCCAAATGGCTCTTTGAGTGTTTAAGGTTGCTGACCCCTGGACTAAACCAAACCAACCAATGAACTCTATGAGCTGTGGTGGCATAGTGGTTAGAATGCAGTATTGCAGGCTAATTCTGCCAACTGCCAGCAGTTCGATTCTGAACAGCTGAAGGTTGACTCAGCCTTCCATCCTTCCGAGGTGGGTAAAATGAGGACCCAGATTGTTGGGGACAATATGCTGACTCTGTAGCCACTTACAGAGGGCTATAAAGCACTGTGAGGAGGTATATAAGTCTAAGAGCTATTGCTATTTTGATTTAGCAAAATTTGTGAATCAATCAAGTTCTTTAAAAAAAAATAAGGTGATTCCATCTTGCTTCTACAAGCTTTTCCAGGCATTTTCACATTGAATTTGTATGCACATTTGTATCTCAATATGCACATTTTGCATACACTTTCCCTCTTGGTCTGGATTTAAATATCTCTATCGAGAGGTCCAGTTTTACAATTATATCTGCAGATTACATTATTTTTATATTAGTGAGAGGGAGTATCTCAATTTCTAAATGCACAGTGCAGTTATTTTCAGAAGAAAGCAGGTAGAAATATATCCTTGGAGAATTAGAAGACAGTCAGTGACTGACACTTGTTGCTCATATTTATTCCATGGAGGATTTTGAGATGCCTTTCAGCGATGGGAAGTGACTCTACTGCTTATCTTTGTTTCCCCAATGGAGTGTTAAACCATATTGTATATGTCAATTTCTTCCCCAAATATTAGCCAAAGGATGAATCCATGTATTTGTGCTCATCTAATTTTCAGTGCAATGTTCCAAAACTGATCTTGGGTATCGTTTCATTTTAATCTTTTAACTTGGCTGATATCATCTTGGGTTCTCCTGGAGCTTCAACTAAAGTAAATCAAATCCCATCTATGTCTTCGGATCAAAGGCCACCATTAAAAAAAAGTGATTTGTTTTCCTCATCATACACTCATCCTTGGTGTTAAATTCTCCTGCATGCTCTCTCCCTTCTTAAGAACAAAACAAAACAAAACAAAACAAAACAAAACAAAACAAAACAAAACAAAACAAAACAAAACAAAACAAAACAAAACAAAACAAAACAAAACAAAACAAAACAAAACAAAACAAAACAAAACATTTAATAAGAGTTAGAGGTATCCTGGATATGCATCCAGTGGAGAGTTGTGATGTTTGAGATTACAAAGCAGTCTATGAAAAATCTGAGGAACAATTGGGCAAATAATGAAAGAAGCCTTAAATTGACTTTTTCTAATAGTATATTGAAATTTATGAATAGGCACTCAATCTCTCAAGAGACTGCCATCTCATCAGCCATTGCCCTCCTCTTGCAGAATATATATTGCTTTTTTTATTTAGTTATTTATTTAATTGTGTGTGTATTCATTCATTTATTTATTTCTTCAGCATGTATGGCTGCCCACTCAGTACATGACTCTGGACAGCTAACAATCCATTCAAAACTACAACAAATAAGCAAAACCAATTAAAAACACCACATTGTTTTCAGGGTATCTCAAGGGATGTCTCGGAGATCACACCATCAAGTCAGGTTCACTAACATCCTGGGAAAATGGCTGAGAAAAACAAAGTAGGTTTTGATCATTAATAATTAGAATAGTGTTAGATATACAGTATATCTTGCTTTTATACAGGAGTTGGAAAACATACAGGTAGTCCTCAACTTATGATCACAACTGAGCCCAAAATTTCTACTCCTGAGATAGTTGTTAAGTGAGTTTTGCCATACTTTATGATCTTTCTTCCCATAGTTGTAAGTGAATCACTGCAGTTGTTAAGTTAGTGACGCGGTTGTTAAGTGAACCTGGCTTCCCCATTGACTTTGCTTGTCAGAAGGTTGCAAAAGGGGATCACATGACCCTGGGACACTGCAACCATCATAAATATGAGCCAGTTGCCAAGGGTCCAAATTTGGATCACATGTCCATGGAGATACTGCAGTGGTTGTACGTGTGAAAAAACAGTCATAAGTCATTTTTTCAGTGCCATTGTAACTTTGAACAATCACTCAACAAACTGTTCAAGTTGTCCACACACATCAACAAGTAAGTGAAGCAATCGGAATCCCCCAATAAATTTATATGGCTGAGAGTAGACCTGATTCTGGGTATCCCCAATGCCAGTCTAATGATCCATTATTACATACATGTAGTTCTTGATTAATGACAACTGACACCAGCAACTCCAGCTGTGATCATTGTGACATATCATATGACTGTGACTTATGATTTCATTTTTACCTTCTCTGCTTGTCGAAAGCTGGCTTTGAAGCACACAAATGACAATTAGGGGATCTTGGGGCATGACAATGGTACTAAAGATTTAGTTGTGAAGTGCCCAAATCTCAATCACATAACTTTGGGGATACTGCAACAGTTGAAAGGAAAGTGTGAGGACGTTTCATAAAGTTACTTTTTCAGCTTCGTTGTTACTTTGAACAGATGCGAAACAGGACAGTCATTAAGTGAAGACTACCTATATTATAGCAATGATTCTGCTTACCAGTTATTAATTGTTAGCATGCCTTACATTTTTTTTCTTATTTTGGAATGATTCTGGTGTTTTGATTGTAAATAAAAATCAGATAATCCCCATAGTTTATTTTTATTTGGATGTAACCTGCATTGGATTTGATGGTTCCATTTTTCCAGTATATCTATTTAGGACTAAATCTCTTGCTTTAGAATTACTATGCAATATTCCTTGGACAAGAGCAAATACTACCATGTCTTGACCTTTAAGACTTGTATGAATTAATGTCTAGAATAAAACAGTTTCCAAAGGGGTAGCCATATTAGTGTCTCACAGCAAAAAAATGACAAAGACGTTTGTGACACTGTACAAATTTATTATGGCCTAAGCTATTGTGGGAAAATGTGCGTTTAATCAAATGTAGAGATTGAGGAGCCAGTACTGCACAAAACCATAGCTTCTATCAGAGGAGGAAGTGAATTGTTAGGTGTGAAAAATCAGGTCAACACATGCGAATAAACTGATTTATTGATAATCACATCTATGCACTGGAATCGTCTCAATTAATAGTTAACATCTGCTTGGAGTTAGATAAGGGTCGTCAACATTCAAGGAAGATTGGGCTTAGTTCACTTTGACTATGTAGAGATTCTATGTTGATTCCTCTTTTAACTCCATCCCCAGTTTCTGCCACTCTGTCTACATGAACAGTAATAAAATTGAAGATGGAGACCAAACTAGTGTTCTTTTCTTCTTAAGGATAGCTATCTTGAGATCGGTGGAACAGTTCCTACATATTCTTTTTTGGTTTTTTTGGTAACCCACTTTCTTCGGTCAAATTTCTATTTATTTATTTATTTATTTATTTATTTATTTATTTATTTATTTATTTATTTATTTATTTATTTATTTATTTATTTATTTATTTATTTATTTATTTATTTATTTATTCATTCATTCATTCATTCATTCATTCATTCAGAACCAGTACTTGGGCATTACTGAATAATGACAACAAACAGCATCTCAGAGGATGACTTGACATTATCTCTCTAATACAGTTATTGAAAATAGAAAATGAATTCTGATATTGCAGTTACAATTGCACTATTTTTAAGCATGTAGCATCTTTGCAGCACTTATTAATTCTGAGCAAATTGATAGTTCTCCTGAGCTATTATCATTTACATACTCCAACAAGTTTTTAAATGAGTCATAATGCAGGCTTATAACCAGTCCCATATCCAATCCTGAATTATCCATATAATAAAAGCTTAGTTATGAAAATTTTACCAGACACATACTCGCCTTATTGATATTTCTAGTATGTGTCCTTAGTGGAGTGGTGAAAACAATGAAGAGTCAAGGCTCTGACTAATGAACCCAAGCAGTTCGAAGTTGACATGAAGACAGTTTAAGAGTCTACCAGGGGTGAAATCCAGCAGGTTCTGACAGGTTCTGGAGAACTGTTAGCGGAAATTTTGTGTAGTTCGGAGAACCGGCAAATACCACCTCTGGCTAGCCCCAGAGTGGGGTGGGAATGGGGATTTTGCAATATCCTTCCCCCAGGAGTGGGGAGAGAATGGGTATTTTGCAGTATCCTTCCCCTGGAGTGGGGTGGGAATGGAGATTTTGCAGTAGCCTTCCCTTACCACGCCCACCAAGCCACACCCACCAAGCCACACCACACCACGCCCACCAAGCCACGCCCACCACTACCCACAGAACCGGTAGTAAAAAAAAATTGGATTTCACCACTGGATTCTACCATGAGGCTAACTAAGTGAATAACAACCTATATAAGTCTGACAGTATCCATGATGTATTCCTCACTACAATTCAGAAATGATTTGCTGTGGTTATCTTCCAATATATGTTTTGTTTCCTAATCTAACCAGAACCAAAGTGATTTCCTGATGGTCTGCATACATAGAACATAGATCATAGAATCAAAGGGCTGAAAGAGACCTTGAAGGTTTTCTAGTTCAACCCCCTGCCCATGGTAGGAGATATTATACCAGGGCTGTCCAACCTTTTCTTGAAAATATCTAGTGATGGAGCACCCACAACTCCTGGAGGCAAGCTGTCCCATTGATTAATTGTTCTCACTGACAGAAAATTTCTCCTTACTTCTAGGTTGGATCTGTTTTTAACAAGCTTCCATCCATTACTTCTTGCCTGCCATCTGGTTTTTTGGAGAATAAGTCAATCCCCTCTTCTCTGTGATAGCCCCTCAAGTCCTAACTGATTGTGCTTAACTTCTTAGCTCAAACAAGGTGAACTAGGTACTGCTACTTGTAGAGACTCATAAAAATAGCATCAATACAAATATTCCTTAACTAATGACTGTAATTGAGCCCAAAATTTATGGTAGTAAGTCATTGCAGTCCTTAAGCAAGACATCACATGACTGGACCCAATTTTATGACATTTTTTGCAGCAGCCATTTGGGGAATCTGTTTTACACCATTTCTCTTTTTTTTTTTTTGTGCCAGAAGTAAACACCCAAAACCATAAAAAAAACATTGTGGCACGACTGTGGGACACTGCAAACAGCCATAAATGTGAGCCAGTTATCAAGCAACCAAAGTGTGATCACATGACCGAGGTGTGTGCCCCCATCGTATCTGATCATTAAGTAGCTTTTGAGGGTCTGTAGTAACTTCAAACCATTGCTAAGCAATTGGTCATAAATCGAATACTACCTGTAATGTTATAGCTGGGTTGAAAAGCAGGAGTGGGTTCTACTTACCTTCCCTACCGGTTCGCATCGCATCAGAAGTGCGTGTTTTGCATGCTCAGAGAGTTCTTTGCAAGCTGTTTTCAAGGAGCGGTGACCAGAGAACCGGTTCAGGGGCATGGCCGGCTGGCCATCACTGCCGGTTTGGCAAGCGGGGGCTAATTTCTGCCACCGGTACGGGAGAACCGGTCTGAACCAGCAGCAACCCACCACTGTTGAAAAGCCTATCGTCCAATTTCTCAGGCTATAATCAAAAGACATTTTGGTGAAGGAACAGACTTCTTGCATCTTTTCCTGTCTTTTCATCCTGGGTGGCATTTGCATTTTCTACCCACCCGTGAGTAAATTTCACCCATAAATAAATGCTTCAAATCACATGTTCAGGACTACTTTGTTTTCCAGAGACAGCAATGAAAAAGGAATATTCCAAATTTGACCTCTGTCTGCAACCTTTTTCATTAATTACACAGTCCTTGTTTTTGGTTGCTACATTCCAAAGTCTATTAACATTTGAACTCTCCACCAATAGACAAATATGACCATTCTCATTCCAGCTAGCCACCAATTCCTTTTGTCTCACTCTGAACAAAAGGGAAACAGATGTCTTCAGCTCCAGATAGTCGTAACCATTTATGAGTGCTCCAGCTCAGTGCTCTGAATCAAAATGTGTCAAGCTGCATTTGAAACCTAAGTGATGCACTCAAAGACAAAGGCAAATATCTCTCAGCCTATTTACCATTTGAACAAATACCTAAGCAGCACTTACAGCTGGTTTAACTGCTCTTTTTAGGGTCGCCTTTATTCGAAAGAAAAATAAACGGTCCATGTGTTCTGCAACTGGTTTTCAAATGAGTGTGTCAACAACTCTAGGGTCAGCGGACACATCCACAAAAAAAAACAACGTATTTGTTATTTATAATTGATCCAACAGCAGGAGTTTCTAGCACTGCGACATTGTGGCAGAGGCCTGGAGTTGTGAAACTGACAGTATTCTTTTAGGCTGTCTATGGGTAGTTTCATTTCTTAAAGCTTCCCTGCTAAAATAAAGTAGAAAGCCGGCATTGCAGGTAAGGAGAATCTTTCGTTTGTCAGGGGCTATTTATATGTGTGCATGTTGAGCACCATTCATCCCCATGCTCTTTATAGTGAACAACATGATCTAGAAATAAACTTACTAAAGACAACAGAGGGACTGAGGAGAATGTGCTAATAGGATATGTTATTAGTAGTGCTAGGCCATCTTTATTCAATCTGATTTTTTAAAATCTTTCTTCTCCTTCTCCTTCTCCTTCTTCCTCTTCCTCTTCCGCAGTTTAATAGCTTATAGGAGGCAGTTCTCATAAAACTTTAATGTCAAATAATTGTTCCATGTCAAGATCTGTATGTGTTTAGCCTAGTTGAATAACTCTTCTTTTACAAGTAAGCTTGTAATGTTTATATGATCTTTGAATATTGGAATGTGCAAAGATGGGATTCCTCAAGCATCTTTATAAGAAACAAAAATAAGTTATCCAAATATGAAAAAGATGCAACAAGAGATTCTTATTTTTTTATAATAAGCACTCTAACCACTGAGCCGAGGTGGCGCAGTGGTTAGAGTGCAGCACCGCAGGCTACTTCAAGCTGACTGCTAGCTGCAGTTCGGCGGTTCAAATCTCACCGGCTCAAGGTTGACTCAGCCTTCCATCCTTCTGAGGTGGGTAAAATGAGGACCCAGATTGTTGGGGGCAATATGCTAACTCTGTAAACCGCTTAGAGAGGGCTGTAAAGCACTATGAAGTGTTATATAAGTCTAAGTGCTATTGCTATTGCTACTTCTATAATGTTTTGAAAATTTAGAGATAGATAACAGCATTCAAGTTGCTGAAAAGTATAGAATCCAAATATTAGTTTGAATGTTTCTTTTTTATTTATTTTTGTTAATCAGAATGTTTTTTATGCCAGTATGCTTAGTATACTTTAGAAAACATATCTGAACATGTATGGAAAAAAATGTTATGCATTCTCAATTTTACTTTTTGTTCCTTGGTTTTTCCTTGAAGAAAGACAAGCAGTCTTAAACAAATATGCACAGTCTTATGGATCCAGTATGGAAACAATCTTTTCCATTCACTGGCCTGCATAATAGAACCTTTTATAGCACTTATCAAAAGATATTTAAATCTCAGATTCAAATGTCTCATTCCGCGATTATCCAAGCATGATACAAATTTATAGTGCTCTATTTTAATATATAGTCACAGGGCTGTTTTTGTGGGGAAAATAGGAGGAGGAAGGTGTGTTGGATATGTTTGACTTGAGTTATTTGTAAAAATAATAAGTATAGGATACCGATAGATGATAGATAGATGATAGATAGATGATTGATAGATAGATAGATAGATAGATAGATAGATAGATAGATAGATAATAGATAGATAGAGAGAGAGAGAGAGAGAGAGAGAGAGAGAGAGATAGAGAGATAGATAGATAGATAATAGATAGAGAGAGAGAGAGAGAGATAGATAGATAGATAGATAGATAGATAGATAGATAGATAGATAGATAGATAGATAGATATTATTCACTACATAAAGACTAGAAATGACAAATTTCTCAAGAAAAACCTCAATTTTCTCAAAATATATTGCACATACCCAAGATGCTTATAGTTTTGCATGGTAGCTAAAAAAAAAAAAAAAGTGTAGTACATAATCCAGCAAAAGTCATGTTTACCTTTTAACCTTCATAATGAATAAAAAACCAAGGAATGTAAGCAATATGCCTCAATTAATAATTAGGATCCTGCTTGTATAGTAACGCCCAAATGTGTTTGCCTTCTGATAAAAGAATAATAGAGACAGAAGTAGTTTTGCCTTCCTTGTCATGAGGTGCAAAGTCTGGTCAAACCATCTAGAATTCCTGTCTTGAATCTCTACCAAATGTACTTCTCCTAAACCAGTCAATATGTTTTAAAAGGTAGTCAGATATTCCCTTTCTAGACAACTGTTGACATAGAATTCTGTATCAGTGGATGTTCCTGTGCAAAGTATATTTAATTCCTCACATACAATGCCACAGAGGTCTACCTACTATCTCTAGAAGATGGGCCCAAATTCTTTGTCTATTGTATATATCTAGCTCAACTTCCAGTGACTGCATGGATGCATAGATGTAATTTTCATGTCAGCAATTCAGTTTGGTGTTGCTCTCTCCACCTCCTCTTCCTTCTCGCCTGTAGTTCTGGGATAACTGGCAGTCTTGCATTCAAAGACTAAACATATCTACCTGATCCTTCTTAGTTTTTCAAGATCAATGTAGGTCAGCCAAGGCATTGACTTTGCTACTGTTCTCTCTGGATATTTTTTCTACAGAATGAAATCCAATTTCCAGGTTTTAAGAAAAATATATATATTTCTGGTGCTAAGCTTAGCATGATAAAGCCATCCCCCACTGGATTTTCTGAAAATTGTTGTCTTTCCCCTTCTATTAAAATAGGTATTAGACATAATGTTAGAATATATATTTTTATTAAAAACTTTTAAGCTCATTTCTAATAATATTAAAGGGGTGTCTTTTGTTCTCCTTTCTCTCATCAAAAACAGAAAATCCCATTGGCACTCTAAATCCTTCTTTAAAGTTTCATTGATCTTAGACTAAGAACAAGATTATGTACACAAAAGACCTATACAAAGATAATGTCTAGGGGATTCAGGTAATCTCAGCACTTCATTTTAGATTAAATCTTGTGGTTCTCATACTCAATACTGATAAGACTGATACAATTCACACATTATTTTTTTCCATATTCAAGGTGGATGTTGTTAATTACTTGTATCATATGCATAAATGGACACAAACTATAAAAACCCACAATAAGTCTTTTCTTGCTTTTTTGTAATAATTTGGGACAATGAAAATACTTTTTTTGTATATTGGATATCAAAGCTGTATAAATAAGTACTGGTACATGATTATTTTAGACTAAATTGATGGTGTTAAAAGATCCCAAAGGGATGAAACTAGTTTTATTTATTCACATTTTTAATAGAGTCTGAATTTGGAAGATGGAGAAGATACCATTCACAGATATCCTTAATCTGCATATTTTCCTGTTTTGTTTTTTCTTTTACTTGCACTGATGATGTCCTCAGATGATTCTATAGTGAAATTAAATGCTGTTTTGACTTTTTTAAAGTAAATGAATAAATATATAGTAATTATTTCTTTGTTAGAAGGCACAATTTCCTTTTTGAGTCAAGTCTATCTGCTGGAACTAATTTGAAATTTCCTTCTTTCCAAATATTTTCTCTTCCCTTCCCTTCCTTCTTTTCTTTTTCTTTTTCTCCCCCCCACTCCGTCCCTCCTAATTTTCTGATCTAGCGCTGAATCCTGAAATTTCCTTTGGTCTCCCTTTCAAGTGTTGATCAATTCCAATCATGCCCAAGTGCTGTCATTTTGCTGGGTCTTCCATTTTTATAGAAATGGAAAGGAAACATGATAATGTGAGTGGAATGTCTACTTTAATGAAAAGAAGGACTAGGGTGACATAATAGCAATGATCCAATATCTAAGGAGCTGCCACAAAGAGGGTGGGTCAACCTATTCTCCAAAGCACTTGAAGGTAGGACAAAAAGCAATGGATAAAAAGTAATCAAGGAGAGAACCAACCTAGAACAAAGGAGACATTTTCTGACAGTGAGTTTGCCTTCAGAAGTTGTGGGTGCTCCATCACTGGAAGTTTTAAAGAAGAGATTTGACCATCATTTGTCTAAAATGGTATAGGGTCTTCTGCTTGATCAGGGGTTTAGACTAGAAGACCTCCAAAGCTCTCTTCCAACTCTGTTATTCTGACTGTGTAGTCATCTATGTATTGGATTTGTTTCCCATTGCTGAAAGAACCATGGACAACATTTCCTCAGAAGATCCTAAAAGAATTGATTCAGCTAGAAATTCCCTCCTTTTTTCAACCCTTCCTTCTTTCTTCCCTTCTTTTGTTAGATTCATTTGGTGGGGGGACATTGCTAGAGAACATCCCACCCACAGGAAATGAGATTGCATGGGTTGCCTTGGAGGTTCCCTACCCTGGATATTTATAAATTTCATGAGCAGCCAATTCAGGGGTGAAATTCAGCAGATTCTGACAGGTTCTGGAGAACTGGTAACAGAAATTTTGAGTAGTTCGGAGAACCGGCAAATACCACCTCTGGCTGGCCCCAGAGTGGGGTGGGAATGGAGATTTTGCAATATCCTTCCCCCAGGAGTGGGGAGGGAATGGGGATTTTGCAGTATCCTTCCCCTGGAGTCGGGTGGGAATGGAGATTTTGCAGTATCCTTCCCCTGCCACACCCACCAAGCCACGCCCACAGAACCGGTAGGGAAAAATTTTGAATTTCACCCCTGTGCCAATTAACATTCCATTCTCATTCAAATTTGTGTCAATATGCTTCTGTATGTGTCCTTGGATAACATATTTTTTAGCAGCTGTAATTTACTGTGAGGTGGTGAAGAGCATTATACTCATCCAACTTAAAAATAATGTGGCATAAATAACAGCTGCATTCAGCTCTGAGGCAATTATTTTCTTCCTGCCTTAATCATTCATAGAAAGAGGCACTGAAAATCCCAGAGAAGGACAAAATGAAACTTTATCCACATATAATTTAGAGTTTGTTGAGTAATACAGTACTGCATGACTTTACTTTTTTTTTTAAAAGAGTTTTATTACTTGGAATCTTACAAATGTGAAAAATGTTATTTTCTGACATTTTGGTATTTGCACATCTTGAAAATACTGGCATCTAAATAAGGAGTATCAACAATCAGAGAAGTATAGCTGTTACACTAAGCTGAAAAACAGGTAGCACTAGTAGAACTAGACAGGAGAAACCCATTAAAAGGAATCAGATCCAATCAAACCAACTGTGCTTGAGCAGGTAAGATTGTTTAGGAAGCATCTTGAGCTTTGTAAAGTTGCTGGAACAATGCTAATTCAAGAATTTTTTCATGGCCTTCATTCTTAGTTGCACTGCAAAACCCAGTCTTTGGAGTTTGACTTGGTTCATCTTCAAACTCTTTGTAGTGTCTTGGGATAGTATCTCACAAGTGAATCCACTGAACTGTATCAAATGTTGGATTTATGATTTAAGTTAAACCTTTCCCAAAGGTGCTTTTTCAAGAGGCAACTGGACTTTCTTGTTTTTCTTTGAAGATATTTCGCTTTCTCATCTAAGAAGCTTCTTCAGCTCTGAAGAAGCTTCTTAGATGAGAAACGAAATGTCTTCAAAGAAAAACAAGAAAGTCCGTTTTCCTCTTGAAAAAGCACCTTTGGGACAACTATGACCTGGATGACTGAGCATCTCCATAGACATTAAGCTAAACTTGAAACATTTATGATGGTTTGATTCCAAATGAATCCTGCCACTCACGAGGCCTGGACGTCTCAGCATGGACTTCACTATTTAGAAACATGTTGGGGGAAGTGTAATACACATAAAATCTCACAACTGTTCAACCTCATATATAAATAAAGAATAACAGAGTCGGAAAGGACATTAGCAGTCTTCTAATCCAACCCACTCTTCAAGCAGGAAGTCTTATACCATTCCAGACAAATGACTGCCCAATATCTTCTTAAAAACCTCTAGTGATGAAGAACCTACAACTTTTGGAGGCAAGCTGTTCCACTGGTTAATTGCTCTCACTGTCAGGAAATTTCTCCTTAGTTCTAGGTTGGTTCTCTCCTTGATTAGTTTCCATCTATTGTTTCTTGCCCTGTCCTCAGGTGCTCGGAAGAATAGGTTGACTTTATTAAAGTTACAAACTTTATCTTACTTCTACAGGTAGTCCTCATTTTACAACCACAAATGGGGCTTCCACTGTTAAGCAAGGTGTTGTTAAGTAAATCCAGCTTCCCTCATTGATTTTGCTTTCCAGAGGACCTCGGGATCCCAGGACTCAGCAATTATCATAAATACATGATGGAAGCTGAATGGCAAATTCTGAGCACGTGACTATGGGAATGCTGTCATGGTTGTAAGACACTTTCACTGCTGAAACTTTGAAAGGTCAAAAAACAAATGGTTGTAAGTTGAGAACTACCTATAATCAATATAAATCAGTAGAATTATTTGGACAAGTTAACATGTGTAGCTTCAAGTGTGATGTGCATCTTATGGACCTTTGTTGCCCATACTCATATCTCCTCCTATTCAATATTGACAACAATCTGTGGATTAAAAAAAATCTGCAGGAACACTGCATATACTCTAAATGCATATCCATACACAAAATGTGTATGTATATGTATATGTATATGTATATGTATATGTATATGTATATGTATATGTATATGTATATGTATATGTATGTGTATATGTATGTTTTTTTCCTCTGTTAAATCACCTGGTATACCCAAATATGGGAGAAAGCGTACTGCTTCCTTTTTGCCTTTCGGCCCCTCCAGGGGCCATCCAGACAGTCAATTACAAACGACAGTCCGTTTCTATATGTTTTATTGTGAATTATTGTGAAACAGAGCTTCAGTTTCTTTATTTTATATCCTGTCTTTCCACTTCAAAGAGTATTCAACGTAGAAAAAAACTATATATATATATATATATTGTGTGTGTGTGTGTGTGTTTGTGTGTGTGTGTGTGTGTGTGTGTGTGTGTTTGTGTGTGTGTGTGTGTGTGTGTGTATCTGCAGACCTCTCAACTACATTCCAAAATGCTAATCAGTGTAGAGAAATGGCCTAGGAAGTGTGAAAACATTACATTACTACATTCTACTATGTACAAAAAGGTCAATATTGAATTTTTCAAACAATCAGAGCTATGCATCTAATTTCCCTTTTTGCATGGCTAAGAATCACTGCAGCACCTCGCTTTTGCTTCATGTTGTGAAAGGGATCGTTGCAACATCCCAGTCATGTGTTAAGAATCATCTGTAGCTGGCCAACTAACATATGTGGTCAATAACTGAGCTGCATGTGGTATCTTCATAGCAAAGAATCTATATCCTCTTCAATAACAAGTACTGGAATCTTCCACATGACTGGGATTTCTGCTTTATTAATGATTCAGATTTCAGCTGCATTGAGCCAAATCGTAATGGAATACTGCTTTTGATTTTGCAGCATATCAATCCAATAAGGTCAAATGTTTCTCTTTGACTCCATCTCTAGCTGAGGTCAGAAAAAAGAGACTTCAGTAGCTTTCTTTACTATATTCACCCACGCATCCTGAGTGGCTGCACTGGGCAGCTCAAAACCCATCTGTGACTTTGGTGCTGACCAAATGGCTGAAAAGAATGTACTGGCTGATTATTTTCCATGTCCTTTGCTATATTTCAAGTGTGTCCTTCAAATACTTAATTATAGTTTTAGCAAGTCCTTGACCACTACAAAAGCAAGATATTATAAAATGCCTTTGAAAGAGGACTTTGCCTTTGAAAGCTAATCAAACCTGCAGTGTGCAGTTACTAAAAGATCATGGTTCTATAAACAAACTTCACTGAATATGTGGAAGGAGAAGGAGGAGAAGGAGAGTTTACAAAGTTATTCTATAATTCCCAACCAAATGCACAGCTTTTCCACATAAATAAAAAAGGCTAATTTGCTAAATAGATTCACCAATCACAACACCACAAAGGAAAAACTTAGTTTTTCCATTGAAAGTTGCAATATATCAAAGTATAAAAAGGTAATGTTTGCTACTGTCATGGTTAGTTTTTCTGTCTCTCCCTCTCAGTGTTAGCAACTGATAAATAAATCGCTAGAGATGTGCTATGTTCCTTCGTGCTTCAAATGCTCTACTATCATCCCAGTGCCGAAGAAGCCCACCATCAAGGAACTGAACGACTACAGACCAGTTGCTCTAACATCTGTAGTTATGAAAACCTTTGAAAGGCTAGTACTGTCCCACTTGAAAACCATCACGGATCCACTGTTAGACCCCCTTCAATTTGCATACCGAGCAAACAGATCAACAGATGATGCTGTTAATATGTCTCTGCACTACATCCTACAACATCTTGAATCTCCAAAGACCTACGCAAGGGTCCTCTTTGTAGACTTTAGTTCAGCATTCAATACCATCATTCCAGACACTCTTCTAACTAAGCTAAACCAGCTAGCGGTACCTGAACACACTTGTAAGTGGATCATAAGCTTCCTAACAAACAGGAAGCAGCAGGTGAAGCTAAGCAGAATCACATCAGATACCTGTACAATTAGCACAGGGCCCCCCCAAGGCTGTGTGCTCACACCACTTCTCTTCTCTCTATATATCAA
>QLTV01003494.1:92729-106398 GCA_003457575.1 Thermophis baileyi
TGGGGAAATGCATTTTTCTTAAGTACTGTTTTTTTTTTTTAAGAAAACAAACAAACCCAACAAGACAGACACAGACTTCAGAGGATAATTAGAACTGCAGAAAAGACAATTACTGCCAGCCTGCCTTCCATTGAGGACCTATATACTGCACGAGTCAAAAAGAGGGTTGTGAAAATATTTACAGACCCCTCGCATCCTGGACACAAACTGTTTCAACTCCTACCCTCAAAACGACGCTATAGAGCACTGCACACCAGAACAACTAGACACAAGAACAGTTTTTCCCTGAACGCCATCACTCTGCTAAACAAATAATTCCCTCAACACTGTCAAACTATTTACTAAGTCTGCACTACTATTAATCTTCTCATCGTTCCCATCACCCATCTCCTCCCACAAATGACTGTATGACTGTAACTTTGTTGCTTGTATCCTTACAATTTATATTGACTGGTTCCTACTATGATTTGGTTGCTTATTTGTACCCGGACTATCATTAAGTGTTGTACCTTATGATTCTTGACGAACTTATCTTTTCTTTTATGTACATTGAGAGCATATGCACCAAGACAAATTCCTTGTGTGTCCAATCACACTTGGCCAATAAAAAATTCTATTCTATTCTATTCTATTCTAAAACAGTTTTTGAAGTCACTGTCACATAGAAACACATGAATGTAGTTTAATGCATTCTAGGAAGGAAAATCAGAATTTAATACCGGTAGGCATCTTAAGATTGGCAACAATAGCAAGGTGAAAAGCTATATGCAGAAGAGTGAACAATCTAAAATGAATCAATAAGACATTTAGCTTTGTATAAAAATATAAAATAATAATACGGGGTTTCTTAAATCTTAGGCTACAAATGTCTCTGAAACCAAAAGATACACAATTTCCCCCCATTAAAATCAGAGAACGGATTTTAAGATGTGTAAAGACAAACTGAATGTATGACATCTCCTTCCAGCATCTCTGCCAGCTTCATGTTACTTTTTCATGAGGCTGGGAATGTGGATTTAAAGAAAGATGGAAGAAATATATATGAAGTTGCTCAGGGAATACACTGGAGAAAGGTTGAGGACTTTCTAGTTACTAAAACCAACACAATGTCTAGAGAAATAAATATCACACTAGACTAGCTGTAAAATCTCAAATTTCCAGACACTTAAATTTGAATTCATGAATTCAGGGGTAAACTAATTGGGCCTTGTTCATTGCTTTAAGGATGAGATGGTGGACTCTTCTCTTCTTTCTCTGGTGAAATTGATAACAGATTTGCCACTTTCCTCTTTCCCCTTCCATGTACTCACAGGAAAAATAGAAATCAAATATTTTTCCTTCTCTCACTTTCTCACTTTCTCTCACTTTCTCTCACTTTCTCTCACTTTCTCTCACTTTCTCTCACTTTCTCTCACTTTCTCTCACTTTCTCTCTCTCTCTCTCTCTCTCTCTCTCTCTCTCTCTCTCTCTCTCTCTCTCTCTCTTCTCCCTCTCCCTCTCTCTCTCTCTCCTTCCCTCCCTCTCTTTCCCCTCTAGTGTTCTATCAAATGCAAAGAAGTCAATAGAGGAGAGATCATATTAACAATAGCAATAGCACCTAGACTTATATACCGCTTCACAGTGCTTTTTACAGCCCTCTCTAGGTGGTTTATAGAGTCAGCATATTGCCCCCAACAATCTGGGTCCTCATTTTACCGACCTCGGAAGGATGGAAGGCTGAATCAGCCTTGAGCTGGTGAGATTCGATCTGCCAAATTGTAGGCAGCCGGCTGTCAGCAGAAGTTGCCTGCAGTACTGCGTTCTAAGCACTGCGCCATGGTGGCTCTTACCTATCAAACCAGTTATCCTGAAAGACATACCCACAAAAGGAAAATTATTAGTCCTTGCATGAATGGGAGGGGTAAAGAAGTGGGGGACTGTTTCTTTAAATAGCCACAATGAATGCAATCCAGATAGAAAATTATCCCCATTATCTTTACCAAGAGGTTGAAATCCAAAAAGGGAGCTCTTAAGCCATCTTTATTTCCAGCTAATTTATGTATGGTACTCAGGCAGTTTAAGGAGCCAGTGTGAAAAAGCTACTACATCTAATTTGGCTTGATTAATTTCTTTATTACAAACAAGAATGAGATTACATACATAGTATGCACAGAAAAATTAACCAGAAAAAAATTGAAGCCTATGTGTATAAGTTTATGTTCCAGGTTTTAAATTTTAGGCTTTACTTCCCATCTCAACTTTTTTTGAAATCAGGAGATATTTGTCTGCTCTCCCAATATATCTTTGGAAGGTACCTGATCTATGTTTAGGTATCTATTCATTCATTTATTTTTTTTAAGTCTTTTTAACTCCAAAAAGACGCTGGGTAGCTTACAATATTTCAAAGACTATTTAAAAACACAAAATAAAAACATAACCTCCTGGACAACAGCATAGCAACAATAAAATTAAAAAGATTCAGCAGGACCTCAATAAGCAACCTAAATCTAGTCTGAGAACAGACCAGGTCTTAAAGGACTTTCAGAACACATGGAAAATAGGAGCTGTGCATACCTCCAGATGGTTTCTGTTCCAGAGAAAACACATTTCCTTGCTTGCTAACTTAATTATTCTCACCAGCTTGGGACCGACTGTTTCTTCTGAGAGTCATTCTTTACAACATACACAGATAGTTGTCATGTTGCTCCTGCTCCCATCCTGCTCTTGTTCCTGCCTAGCGGTACAGCAGATGCCTCTGTGTCTCTAACTTTGGGTGCATAGAAAAGGCTGCATTGATCTGCTTAAATATCAATGGGTTGACTGTATGGTACAGGTCATTTCCTTGTTTTGCATCATTGTGCTCAGAACAATACTCTTCGTTGGGCATGCTCTTATGAGAGTGAGCCCTAGTGGGCTCGACTAAGGGTGGCAATAGCACGTTATTCATTGAAAAGATGGAAGCAGAAATTCTAATTTCTTACAATTTTATTCATTTTATTTGTTGCATTTTTATGCCGCCCAACTCCCAAGGGACTCTGGGCAGCTTACAACAGAAATATAAAAACATTAAAACAATATAAATATGAAAAAAATGATTTAAAAAGCCATACATACCATTCGTGGCCGGATCTCACAGATTGTAACATTGAGATCAGCGGCCCCAGGCCTGCCGGAAAAGCCAGGTCTTCACAGCTTTCCGGAAGGCCAATAGGGTGGGGGTAGTCCCGATCTCAGGAGGTAACTGGTTCCAGAGAGCTGGGGCAACCACAGAGAAGGCCCTCCCCCGCGGGCCCGCCAGCCGGCACTGTTTAGCTGACGGGACCTGGAGGAGACCAACTCTGTGGGATCTTACCGGTCGCTGGGAGCTATGTGGTAGAAGGCGGTCTCGAAGATAATGCTTTAGAAATATAATATTGCAGGCATTGCAGGAAACTTCATTTCCAAAAGTACCGTATTTTTCAGAGTATAAGACGCACCGGAGTATAAGATGCACCTTAGTTTTTGGGGAGGAAAATAAGAAAAAAGCTGATTGGTGGGTGGATCGTGATCCCGGAATACCCCCAATCAGCTGTTCTCAGAGGTGAATTTTAGCAACAGGTTCGTTGGTTGTGAGCTCTGTGCCTTGCTTTTTTTTCTGCCTCTTAAACCTCCGTTTGAGAGGCTTTTTTTCTGAAGCTCCGTTTGAGAGGCTTTTTTTCTGAAGCTCCGTTTGAGAGGCTTTTTTTCTGAAGCTCCGTTTGAGAGGCTTTTTTTCTGAAGCTCTGTTTCAGAGGCTTTTTTCAGCCTCTGAAACCTCCGTTTGAGAGGCTGGGCAGGGCTACCTTCGGAGTATAAGACACACCCAGATTTTCACCCTCTTTTTGGGGGGAAAAAGGCGCGTCTTATACTCCGAAACATACGGTAAGTCTCCAGTTTGGAGCAAATGTAGGATGCTTCCTTCTATCGAATCCAAATAATTAGTCTCTAATTGTTCTATGTAATTAGAAAATAATTTGCACAACCTGGATGCCTCAAGTAGTATTAGATTACAACTCTTTTCAACAATATCTTAACTAAGGAATTTTATAACCTAAATATCAGGCACAAATAATCAGGAACAGGAGTTGAGTTCAAAGCACTAATAATTTATTCTTGTCACCCAGACACCTTTACCTATACACAAGAATCTGAACAACTAAAGGTCCAATTGGCAGTTAGATAAAGGCCAACGGAATTCATGAGGGGCTGGACTTGAGTTTCTTGTGACTGCGCAATGACTCCAAACTGATGAGATGTTTAACCTTGCCCTTCAACTCAATCTGCCCTCCTACACAGGTTCCATTTGCCGAAAGCTTGATTAGAAGGTACCCCAAATAGCAAAACTTAAGAAAATATTTCTGTCAGAGAACTTCAGTTATTGGATAAATCTATTCTAGTAAGGAGTGACCCATCATAGGACTTGATATAAGAGTTTGTCATTCATTTTAACACTATAGAACTCTACATATGCGTGTGTCAATATATATTAATTCTTCAGGTTTTTAATGCAAAATAGTTGAAATAATGTATAAGCATTGTCATTAAGGCATTTTAAAGAATGCTATGAGGCACTGATTTTCTTTAGGTGCAAAAATTTAATTTAGCTTTTTAAATGTGCTGACATAGAGCAATCAATGAGGATACCTGAAATTAATTTACATTTTAATATTTTATTTAATAAAATATTGATTGGATTAGCATTTGAGTTAATGACCTTTCAAATGCACAATTGGTTAGCTAGTCTCTGCATAAGTCACTGTAATTGTTGGTTGATCAGCATTTATAGACCACACAGACATGCCTGTATACAACAACACACAAATAAAACTGCATGTGTGTTGCAAATTAGACCTTCATGCTGAAGCCATTGGCTCTAAATCAATATCAATAGGACATATGCTTTGTATAGGTAATTGGCTGTATACTTAAGAGTGATAAATCATGGCCTATGAAGACTTGATAGTATATTGTAAAATGTAATGTATTAAGTGGTGACTTTGTAAATCTGTTTACAGCAATAGAATTGTTGAGTTAGAAGGGCATTGTGATGATTAATATAAATCAGTTATTTTCAGACAACGTTGTTTCATCATAAGTTTGCCAAGTGGGTGGGTAAATAGAGGACACAAACCTGCTCCATGCCTCTTACTTATCATGGTTATTCCTAGCTTCTTAATGAACTGGACTTCTATTAGACAAAGAGTTGGCAGTAATTCTGATGTCATGAATTGCTGATTATATTGTACATGATTATTGCATTTTTCATAGTAAAGAGGTGCAGATATAACTTAAAAGAAATTACTTTAGAATAATACTTTAGGGGAAACAGTTATGTTCCCCCCCCCACCTCAAAAGGGAGGAACAGTATCTACTAGAAAAATCTGAACTGGAACTGAAGATGAGAGTTTAAAATGAAAATATAACATTTTAATGGGAAAATCTCTCTGTGTGTTTTTGTATTGTACAGCAGGACCAAATCCTTCACAAAGACCATTATTTAAATACAGAGGAAAGAACACTCACTTTCTCTGATAGAATCTGCCCCTTTCTCCTTTATCTGTGTATCTTGTGTATGTGTGTTGCTCTTTGTCCCATTTGCTCAGTCCATGGCCAGACCTTTGAACCTTCTTGTTTAAATGACCGCATAACTAATCCAAAATCCTCTAGTTACCTTTATGGGAGAGTGAGCATTTGAATTTCGCCTATGGTATTAATTGTTTGAATAGAATTCCATGGTCAAATTCCAGGAATTGTAAATATTAAAAGTATTAGCACATTGATAAAAAGTGTGAATTAGGTTGATGCATTAAAACCAGAGGTGGGTTGCTCCCGGTTCGGACTGGATCTATAGAACCGGTAGCGGGAATTTCCCCCTGCTCACCGAACCGGGAGTGATGGCCGCCTGGCCACGCCCATGAACTGGGTCTCTCGGTGGTGCCATAGGTGCCACCATTTTGTTTTTGGCTTCTGCGCACGCGCAGAAGCTGTTTTTTGCTTCTACGCATGCACAGAAGCTGGGTTTTCAGCACTGCACATGCGTGCGCGTGCAGCTGCGCAGCACGGGAGGAAGCGAACCGGCGGTGAGGTAAGTTAGAAGCACCCCTGATTAAAACTATCCATCAAACACATAGCTCAGCAAAGCAACCCAACAACAACATATGTTTTCATCAAGCCAAGTCAGCTACTCAGATTCTAGTAAATTCTTACAGCCTTTTCTTTCCCAGCTTCTAAGAGATTTTTTGCAATAATGCACTAGCTTTCTGAGGAGATGATGAGAATGACCCAGCAATAAGTATGTCAGTCCATAAGAAGGTTAAAGGACCAGAAGGTAGAAAAAAGAAAGATAGATAGTGAGGAGAAAAAGAAACTTTTTTTAAAAAAATAATCCCTGGCTGCCATGACTGCAATAACAGAATGTCTTGGGAAGATTACTGGCATAAGGGGAGGCTTTGGCGAGAAAAAACATTTGTTGCCTCTGACAATGAAATGGGGTGAAAGTACCTTTTGATGGATCCAAAAAGCCTTTAAATGATGGATGCAGAGGTCAATTCCCATTACTGGCAGCTTTGTTAAAGTTGGGAGGTGGAAGACAAAATAGGAGACAACTCCAGAGAGAGAATTATAGTTGCCAATGTGTTGAACCAAGAGGGTTAGGTTGCTAGTTTTTGTCTTCAAGCAATTCCAGTGTGCATCAACAGTTTTGCAGAAATTTATGTAACACATTGATAGGGATTCAACATTTCTTTAAGAATCCATCAGGAATTTCCAACTCTTAATTTAAAAACCTCCTCATTAAGGGTGGGATTAATAGTCTTCTTTGCCAGAGTACAGAATAGGAATGCAACCTGGTCATCTGCATTCTATAATTGCTCTTACCATTAGGTCAACTCAGACAAGTGTCCCAGGTGTACAGGAATGACCTTGAAAGACAAGGGAAGGAGTACCTACTACTGGTATTGTTAGCCATTCAGTCGTGTCCGACCCTCCAACACTCTATGGATCAGTATTCACTTTTCCCCTCCTGTCTCGAACTGTCTCCTTCAGATCATCCCAATGTCATCTTTTATAGTGTCTAGCCAGTGGGTACTAGCGTTGCCCCTTCTCCTCTTTCTGCTGATCATGATTTCAAGTGAGTCAGCTCTCATGACAGGAACAAAGTATGACAGCCTCTATTTAACGATCTTGGCTTCAAGTGATAGTTTTGGTGAAGTTTGGTCTAGGACAGTGATGGCAAACCTATGGCATGTGTGCCCTATGTCAGCTCCAGCGTGCTGGCCAGCTGATTTTTGGCCTTCTGGAGAGTGGGGGGAGGTCGTTTTCGCCTTCCCCAGGCTTCAGGAAAGCCTCCAGAGCCTGTGGATGGCGAAAAACGGACCCAACGGGCCTACCGGAAGTTCAGAAATGAACTTTCGGTTGGGCTGTTGGGTCCGTTTTTCACCATCCACAGGCTCCGGAGGCTTCAGTGCACCCTGCACGCATGCGCAAGAGAGGCAGCACGGGGGGTTGTGCACACATATGCGGGGGGGGGAGGGCATTGCATTATGTGTGTGGGCACGCACGTGCGCGCTATTGCGTGCGCACGTGCCCTTTTGGCACCCAAGCAAAAAAAGGTTCGCCATCACTGGTCTAGACTTTGTTATTTTTGCAGTTCATAGGATGCGTGGTAGTCACCTCCAGCACCACAGTTCAGGACTGCCATGCTGGTAAGCCAGCCATGCTTCTCTAGATGCCAGTCTGCCATATGCAACAGGCAGGAGGGTGCTGCGGCGTGGGATAAGGGGGGACATAGCAGAAGGGGAAATGAAACTCATCATGATGTCCCATGAGAGCCACCAGCCATTCCATTCCATGGGGTGCCATGGAATGCAGTACCATCCAGCCCACGCAACCAGGAATTGTTACCAAAACAATTTATTTGAATGCCATTGGACAGTAAAATATAACTAAGGGGGAAGAGGGAAAGGGGAAAAGTTAACCAGATGCTTTGGGTGTGAAACTTCAGATCTGGATTTGCTACTCGGTAACCAGCACAGCTGACAGGCATCCAAAGATGTACCTACCAAGCTACTGGGGAAAAAACTCAGTTTGAAATATCTCTCCATGGTGTTTTCTCATGAAGTGGGGAAGTTGGGAAGCCAAAGAGGACAGTCCCAAAGTTGCTTTTTTGAGGGGCAACTGGACATTCTTGATTTTCTTTGAAGACATTTCGTTTCTCATCCAAGAAGCTTCTTCAGCTCTGACTGGACCATCCAGTCAAAGCTGAAGAAGCTTCTTGAGACAGCAAAACATCCTCAAAAAAATACAAGAAAGTCCAGTTGCCGCTTGAAAAAGCAACTTTGTGACAACCATGACCCGGATGACTGAGAATCTCCATAGACCAAAGAGGACATAAAACACTGAACAGATGATGGTCCAATAACTTTGCACACAATTCCTGGCATTCTCATAGCTGTGTTAAAGCAAGGACATCACAGTCCACCCATTAACATGAACAAAAAATCTTCACGATCTTTTCCATTGAAACATTTACCAAATCAAGTTTTCTTTGATCAAATTGAGGGGGGAAATTGAGGGCACTGACACAAATAACCTAAGACTGATACTGGTGTTGTGGCCCGCCAGTGACCCGTGCAGCTGGTAGCTGATTCCGACAGCAAAGAGGCTGTTGTGGTGATGCGCCAGCAGCCTGTGCAGCTGGTACCTGAGTCGGACAGTGAGGAGGTTGGTGAGGGCTCGGTGCGAGAGGCGGAGATTCAGCCAGGGCCTTCAGAACCTCTAGAAGCTCCCATCAGTGAAGAGGAAGAAGAGGAGGATCCTATTCTCAATGCACAGGCACGCAGAGCTGCCAAAAGGCAGGAATGGTTCCTCAGGAGGAGGTCTCCTCGGGAGTAAGGCTTGGGGCTAATTGGCCATGCCCCTAGCCTATTTAAGGGATGATGAGTAATTTAAAAGTAATTTGCAGGAAACAACTCTTCATAATTGCTTCATTTATTGGATTCAGAAAACGTCTCTTTGGCTCTGGTTTTCCTGTGTTATCTGTTCTGCTAATTGCTTCTGGGCATCTTGCCAAACCACAGTAAGAGTACTGATATCAGAAAGACTATTGCATCAAGAATTGAGTTATTTTACCTTGGACTCTTGTCGGCTGTTAATGAATTTGAATTAACAGCCTTTGTTCATAAAAGACTGATTGAAACTGTATTTTTGTTTGAACAACTACTAAGAGAGCTCATTAGTAATCTTTATTTAGTAAAATAAGGTTTGCACGGACTTTGTGTGTGCTGCGTTTTTCGTGGTTCGTAGCTGGGGCAGAACAACTGGTAGAACATCAACTATCTCTCTTCACGATTGTTTAATGAAGACAAGTTAGATCAGCCAATTATAAAATTCCATAATGAGCAATACAAACTGATGGAAAATAAAACAGAATTCCTAGCAGCCATATTTTCAATTACAAACATGTTGTGAATTTGTAATAGGTGTTTTTGCTCCTTATTTTATAATGTTGCTTCTGAGATTTTCTTGAACTCATTCTGTCATCTGACCAAAGTGTGCCATAACTAGTATTTAGCATCCTTGAAGGCCAAAAGCCTACTTATTTTGCAATCACTCACTGTTGCAAAATATTCAGGTTTTCCCCCCCTCTAATTGATGCACTACATCCCCAGGAGAAAACACAAGAAATACTTTAGAAACACATTTCTAAGAATAAGAGATTTGTGTCTTAATCATAATAGCATCCAATTACATCATCTGCCTATGTATCTGGGGGATAACAAGCAGTTATCTGTTGTCTGCATATGTGTATTACTGGCTAATATATCCTTTAACCATAGACATTTATTCTGTCCCATTTGGCACTCTTCCCTTAATTAAGTGAACAGATGTGGCCATATTTTGAGCTCTGCTTGGTGAGAGACAGATGCTATTCTCTGGCTTGTATATATTTTTCCACTGGAAACATCTGGATCTGTGGCTCAATTCCATTTTACTATTTCTCACTTAAATTTCCTATTCAGATCTTTCTTAATTAACAGTTTCTGGAGTTTTTCATGGAATTGATTGTCTAAGAAACTTCTTCCACCCCATTGTTCTTAGGAGAGAGTGCATAAAACTTAGAATTCTTTCTCTGCTCCTTATTTACAAAGAAAAGAATGTTTTGATCGAGTAATATAATATTCAGGAAGTTAAGTAGCTTAGTACTTTTGAAAACCCAATTTAAGTTACTTTTAATGATTTAGAGGTTATAAGGATATTGGAAAAGTGATCATTCATAGTTAACTTTCCAATTTCATATGCCACAACCAGGAACCGTCTTCTCCCATTTTGGCACCCTCCAGACGAATAGTCCACCTCCTCCAGAATGCTTTGTTGCTGAATTCCAAACAACTGAAGGACATCCAAATTTAGAATATAATAAGTAGGGTTATTTTCAACGAAAATCTGTAAATCCTTGAATTCTATGTCAAATCAGAGTTTATTCTGTTGTTCTCAGTTGACAATGTGTGTTGGTATTATTGTTTTGCTTTGGCTTGTTACATGTCTATCATGCTTGGTGGCCCCCACCTGTCTATTTGGAAAAGGGCCATGGTAAAATTTCCTTCTTTGAGGCCGTATTGAAGAGTTGGAAGCCAAGAAGCCAGCAGAGCTATAGGGAGATGGTATTCAATGATTAGGAAATTTACACCTACCCCAGGTATCTGTGTAAGAAAAGTCTGTGCCAAAACCCTGATACCCCACTCCATGAGACTTTCTTCTCCTTTGAAAATTAATTGGAGAGTGATTTATGTCCTATCACGTTGAAGGTGAATGATTAAAACGCTGTACTTCTCACCCCAGTAATAGCCATTATGGGAAAATGGGGATAATAGCCTGTATTGATAGCACTAGTTACATCACTAATCTCCATGTAATGCATCGTACTGAAATGCTGGTTTTATTTTTTTTAAAAGAAGATGGATGAGTTAACCAGGCTTTGTTTAGGCTTCTTAAGATGCATTTGTGCAGCTATTCTAGTCCCAATTAAGCAGTGGGGAGATTCAGTTTGCATACCATAGAAAGGAGAAAGACTGTATCAGTAACCCAGCATTAATATTAGCAGCACGTATGTATGTATCAGTAGTGGGTTCTAAATCCCGTCGCTACTGGTTCACGCTTGCGTGTACATGCGATGCTTCTGCGCAGAAGCATCCCAGATGGTTGGGTGGAGCTGAACCGGGCCGAACCGGGAGCAACCCACCGCTGGTATGTATGCATGCATGTACTCTGAGAGTGACTCTGGGCACTGTACAGTAAAAACATAAAAACTACTTTAAAAAGCCATACAAAATATTGATTTTGGTAATTTCAGAAGTTGATTACCCCATTTTAATGGGAGACCACTCAAAAACGCTAAGATAGTTTACTACACTGGGTTGTTGAAGAAATAACCAAGCAAAATCCAATTACATACCATTTCCCTATTATTTCCAATAGGACTACAAGGATGTGTACATACTGTAAAATGATGGGAAATGGAGCTGGATTTATAGGATATTTTACCTTTAGGATCCACTACAGTGTTGCAGATATAATGAAATAAACTTCCAAGATACATAATCAGACAAAAATAAAAAGATGAGAAAAGCCCTGGGGCATTATAATTTAAAGGATATGCATGCCAGCATGATGAATACATAAAATAAAATTAACCTTTCATCCTAGTTTGAAAATACACCATACTAATAGATGAGAATGTAGGAAATTATGTGATTAAACAGTGATGTATGGTGCTTGGGTAGTTACCATCCTTTTTCATGTACACATAGTTACATTCCTTAAAAATGTCTTATATTTCATTTTATTAAAATAAAAGTGCCTAATTAAGATCTGGTATTTTAAAAGTGTTCTTTTTTCTAATCTGGGATATGGCTGCAATTTTATTGCCGCTTCTGGAAGAAAAGAAAAATTAAATTAAAATGAGTAATATGTACTTACATTACAGCATAACGTGAATTTACATAGATTATATTCACAATAGTGAATGCTACTCATCTCAAAAATCATCAGTACTCAAGATTTCTATATAAATATAACAGTCCTTTAATAGAATTATTCTGAAATTGGTGCACTTATACCTGAACACTTGATTGTTTCTTCTTGAGTGACAAGCAAAAGTGTATAGAACTAAATGCACATTCACTTGGTCTTAAATAGTTTATTATTTGGGTTACTTAAAAATGTACAATGTTTAGATTATAATCTATAAATAAAAGCAAAATAATTCCTGGCATCATGCTTAGTATTTAATAAGAAGAGAAGAGGGGAGGGGAGGGAGAGGAGAGGAGAGGAGAGAGGAGAGGAGAGGAGAGGAGAGGAGAGGAGAGGAAGTTCTGTCTATTTGGTGTAGTTAGCTAGATGTTATTTTGTGGGGTTTAAACCCTCTATGGAGAATTAAATTCACAGGCTTTGAAATTTTAGATGGTTATGAACAGTGTGGAAACTATCTATCAGAGACATATGAATGTTACTTTATGCTTAATGACCATTTGAAGTTATGACATATCTACTTGGGTTTTACTTATGAGCCAGATTCTAAGCATTGATAGTTGACCCCTCCTATGGTCATATAACTGAACTTTGGGTGCTCAGCAACCAGGCTGTATTTACACCTGTTTGCAATGAGCACGTTTTACAACAAGCAACTTAGAACTAAGGAGAAATTTCCTGATGGTTAGAACAATTAATCAGTGGAACAGCTTGCCTCCAGAAGTTGTGGGTGCTCCAGCACTGGACGTTTTTAAGAAGATGTTGGATAACCATTTGTCTGAAGTGGTGTAGGGTTTCCTGCCTAAGCAGGGGGTTGGACTAGAAGACTTCCAAGGTCCCTTTCCAACTCTGTTTTTTCTATTAACAGTTTTGCCAAAAATCAGCAGTTACAACACTTCCAGTTATCAGCTATCCACATAGCAAACCACTGGTTTGCTTAACAATTGTTAAGTGAATACCATGACTGTGTGGCATTCACTTAATGACACTGGTGGCTGTTTGGACCATTATATTGAATTAACAATGACCACAAAAAAAGGTGCTAAAATTAGGTTGACCATACGACTGATCCGTTTTACAACTGTCTCTATTTATGATCATAATGGGCAGGCTCCATTATGGTTATAAATTGAGGACTACCTGTATGTCAAGTTTCCATGTATGGGATTTTCATGCATTCCTCTTTCAGAGGAGGACATCTCTGAAAAACGGCACTTAACTCTTTGGTTCTACATTCTGGGAAAAAGAGATTAAAGCCATTCCCAGGCACTGTACCTTAACAAATGTAATTTTAAAAGGGGGAAGATTCCAAGATTGTGAATCCTAACCTTTGATTACTTATTTTATTTATTTATTTATTTTATAAAATTTATATGCCGCCCAACTCCTGAAGGACTCTGGGCGGCTTACGTCATAAAAAAATAAAACATATAAAAGCAATTTAAAAGAAAACCATCTATATTTAAAATAAAACATTCACACAACCATGCATGGGCCAATCAGGGCAACTATTGGCCCCAGGCCTGCCGGAAAAGCCAGGTCTTAACGGCTTTACGGAAGGCCAGTACGGTGGGGGTAGTACGGATCTTGGGGGGAAGTTGGTTCCACAGAGACGGAGGGGCTACAGAGAGGGCCCTGCCCCGCG
>QLTV01003494.1:120905-131042 GCA_003457575.1 Thermophis baileyi
ATTCTCCAACCATAGCTGCAGTGGCTTAGAAGTATAACTTTTGCCTCACAATCAGGAGGTTGTGAGTTCGATCCTAGGTAGAGGTCCGTTGGGCTTCAATTTGAAAAAAAATTCAATTTGAAAAAAATAAAATAAAAATAAAACAAATAAAGCCAAAAAAAGATGGCGACAGCATGCACAGTGCTGGAAGTCACCTTCTGAGCATGCTCAGAAAAAAAAATGGAAAAAAATTTAAAAAAAAAGATGGCAGCCCCCACGGACCGGCAACCAACGATCCGGTTTGGATGACGTCACTAGCGGGTTGCTACTGGTTCGGGTGAACCGGTCCGAACCGGTAGGAACCCACCCCTGCAGAGAACACTTTGTAATAGTGTACATTTGTAATATATAACATTCACCAGCCTTTTACACATTTTCCCTTCATTTATATAACTGCTGATCTAAATGGCCCAGAAATTATTAGAATCGCTTTGGATAGTAAGATTGGCAGCTTATGAATGTGACAAAATAAATATTGATTTGTATCGAAAAGCATTATTTATTTAATTATTAACTTTCCACTCTGACCATCTCACTTAAGTTTATACCATTATAATAAAACCATATAAATCTATGAATAAAAGCATAAATTCAAAACAGAATTAAAAACATATTAAAATGTCCATGTAAAGATAAAAATCAAGGTACAAAGTCAAAAGGCTAAATGGTTAACAAAGAAATGGGAGCATCTTCAAACCACCAGCCATTCCCAGGGCTGCATCATACTTTTAGACCCCCATGCTAATTGGCAAAGCCAGATCTTGATCCTCTTCTGGAAAACCAGAAGAGTGGAGATTTGTTTTGCTTTTGGAAGTAAGATGTTCCATCAGGCAAGGGCAGCAGCTGAGAAGTCCCTCTGTCAGGGTTCCAACGGATGCCCTAATTAAATCATGAGCCTCGAGCAAAGATTCAAAAGAAATCCAGTTATTTATTAGGAACTTCATGTCAGCACGTTCTAAGTGAAGCCAACTCTGACCCCACATAATTTATGGCCCAGGCTTGACCCTGTTTCCCGCCTCCCCCCAGGGTGTGTCATCAGTCACATTCGCCAACGGAGCAATTTTGCGGGTTGTAGAGATCACTCCCCTCCGGCCGCTCCCCTCTTTAGAGAGCCGAGGTGGCGCAGTGGTTAGAGTGCAGCACTGCAGGCTACTTCAGCTGACTGCTAGCTGCAGTTCGGCAGTTCAAATCTCACCGGCTCAAGGTTGACTCAGCCTTCCATCCTTCCGAGGTGGGTAAAATGAGGACCCAGATTGTTGGGGGCAATATGCTGACTCTGTGAACGGCTTAGAGAGGGCTGTAAAGCACTGTGAAGCGGTATATAAATCTAAGTGCTATTGCTATTGCTATTGCTAACCCTGGGAGACAGCCTTGAGGGAGATATGTCTGGAATGTGCTTTTGTTTTTGGCTGCCATGCTGCTTCACCGTTTTCCCATCCCCCTTGCCTATGGCAACTCGAGAGCAGGCCAGGGATGCTTTGACATTCAGCTCCCCTCACTTCCTGAAGGCGACCTGTGTAAAGCAAAAACAATTTGAGTACAGGTATAAATTTCAGGGTGGGCTGGGTCCATCTCCTTTCTAGATCCCACCAGTCAAAACTCCTTAACAGGTTATGCAACATGCACTCCCTACTTGACCAGATGGGATATGTCGATGTAATTGTAATTATGGTTCTATTTTTTCCATCTTCAATTATCCTGACACAATTTTTAATACAAATTCCCCCAGTGAAAGTTTGTTTAAAAACAATTCAAAATTTAAAGATTCCAAGCAATTTTCATTTGCTGCCCACAGACAAAGTTGGAAATGGAACACACAACTTTAATTCTAGCACTATTCATGGCTCAGCTGTATTGCATTTCTATCCTACCGAAGTTAGGAAGATGACATGAAGTTCTGGCATGATACTCTTGTCAATGAAAGTTAAATATGGTCTCACATGATGACTTCACAGGTGATGGGATAAGCAAACATTAACCCAGTGTCTAGTGCCAATCTAGCTGAGCACAACACAGGGCAGGTGATTTATCTTGCAGAGTGTTTATAATAGAATTTAAGTACTAGCCAATACCTCTTCTCTTGTAAAGAACATTTGTACGAATTTCAAGTGCTGTAGGCTACTGGATGAAAGACTGTAGTATGTACCTCTCAGTTATATTCCTACATTATTAGTTGAAGAAAGAAATGCTTACACAATTAAATCAATAGATCTGAGTCTCATGAGTGCACTAATGGCTGCAAAGATTTGAAATTGGATTTAATGAATGCTCAGCCTGTTAGAAAATAAAACAAAACATGTTTTTATGCCCACTCAAAGCTAATATGTACCTGTTGGAAACTTGCTTAAAACACACACACACACAGAGAGAAAGAAAAACAACAAAAAAAACAACATCTAATGCAACATCAACAAACAATCAAATCCAGTCAGGCATGAAATGAAAAACAAACAACTAAATGATTTGTTCATTTAAAATAAGCAAGGTCAATTGATAAATTGTCAGGGTAAAATTAATAAAATACTCTGTTTATTTTGAAAAGAGTGCACCTACATGTGGTTTCATCTGAGAAAGGGGCCTTTTTGGTGCTTTTAATTGTGTATTTTATTTTATTTTGTTGATTTGGTTTGATTTGATTTGATTTTGCTGGAACTCCAAGGAGCACTGGAGGGTGTGTGTGGGGTTAAATCAGTACAGAACTGAAAAGAGTAGTTGTATTGCTTAATCAAGATTAATCAAGGGTTGATCAGGGTTCTACAACTGAAAAGGCTTTCAAACTGAGTATGTATTAAAAACACTTGTTCGACACTTCCCGCCATTTTTGCCAATGTTAGATTCTTGAGGGAGAAAAAGAATCTGAACACAGCCCTAGATCTGAAAGAGCTCATAATGTGATAGCTTACGAGGCTTAAAGAATTTAGAGTGTAATATTTAAAAGCCATCCAGAAGTGAGGATGTTTGATGCTGATTGATCATTGGTTTCAGTGATATTAAATTGTTTTGCTCTCACTACTTCTCCTGCAGCCATCTTTAATTATTCAGGCCCAGTTAGAGATTGAATAATTTGTTCATGTCAACATAGAGTCCCACAACTCTTTATCAATGAAAGATATACATGTGACATTTCACCCTTGCATAAAAATGTCACTTATTTGCTATCAGAAGGATGTAATAGGGAAGACACTGAATTTATGTATATTCAGATGCCAGCCAATTCTCTCCTCTCCTCTCCTCCCTCTCCTCTCCTCTCCTCTTAGAAAATTCCTAACTGTACTGCATCTAATAACAAAATAAACAGTGTTTTGTCATTGAAGCACTGCAGACTGTCCTTTCAAACACTTAAATAATATTAGATGAAATAGGACATAAATGATAATATATATTTATTTGGAGCTATGTCCTTGGCTACTATTAAAATATCCAAAACCTATGATTCCAAAGCAGTTGCTAGCAAGTGCTGGTACAGATAAGGTCACATTCCTTCCCCTAAACCAGGGGTCTCCAACCTTGGCAACTTTAAGACTTGTGGACTTCAACTCCCAGAGTTCCTCAGCCAGCTGGCTGAGGAACTCTGGGAGTTGAAGTCCACAAGTCTTAAAGTTGCCAAGGTTGGAGACCCCTGCCCTAAACCATGGCTCATAGCTACAAAATCACCACCCAGGTGTGATTGGAAAGTCTTCTCAAAGTTTCTTCTTTAACTGAATGCCATCTACAGCGACCCCTCAGGTCAGATTTTCAATGTCGGCCTTCCTTCTAGGGGACAGTGGATTCGTAAATCCAATGTCCTTTCTATCCTTGATCTTCTCAAATTCCATACAAATTTGGCTGTTTAGGAAATCATGGTGGAAGTTTACCAGTCCACATGTTGTTGTGGTATGTTGGTTAGATTTTTTTTTAAAAAAAACGTTATTGATATTTTTAATTCTATGTTTTGGCATTTTGTAAGCTGCTATAGGAACTTTTAGCATTGAAGCCTGAGTGTTTTATTTTATCCTAAACTTACAATTTAAAAAAAGAAGAAGATAAAATATGATTTTAAAATGGACAGATACAGCTGCCTTCAATGCAAACCTGTCATAAGGTCAGGATACTGAACGTACTCACCTCTCTCAAACATCCTTAATCACCTACCTTCCCACAAAGATATAAGCAAAGTTATATTTCTACCAGTATTTATAATATAGTTTATATCCTTTTGTTCTGGCATGACATAACCATAAGTGCAGAAGCTCTCTTGCGTCTTTCAGTTTTCTCCTGTGAACCATTCAATGGTCTTCACTTCTCAGATGCTATAAAATGTTATGCTTCCATCTTTTTGTTGTTGTTGTTGGTATCATTGAATTCCTGGCTTCTTCCATTCCAAGTTCACCTCCTAGAGGTGTTTCCTCCACAAAACCAGTAACAGCTTTTATCATATGAGAATTGTTTTTATGGTAGTATGTTAAATGCAACAGAAAGAGAACTTTGCTTGCTTGCTTGCTTATTTATTTATTTATTTATTTATTTATTTATTTATTTATTTATTTATTTATTTATTTATTTATTTATTTATTTATTTATTTATTTATTTATTTATTATTTAGTATAGCTGCCCATTTCACAGAAAGAGACTCTAGGCGGCATACAACATTTATTTTTCATCCATTTTTCCTAATTACCGCAATCTGTACACACCATTTTCCCTAACATAATGTGTTATAGTATCACCCCCCCCCCAACATGTGCATTTTTGTAACTATTTGTGGGCTGGCAATGATGAAATACTCAGAGAATTTGAAAATGTCGAGTACATCCCAGTATAAACACTTTCCAGTTCCTGCATAATTTTGGAAATAGTACCTTTTCAAAAATTCTCTCCTATTTTAGTTCTTAAAGCTCATAGTCTGCTTTCCTTTTTAAGCATATTTTGAACTATTGTTATTGAAAGTACTGATATATCGGCTTTCTACCCTCAGAAAGAGAATATTAAATCCATATTCTTTTGTTTATACCTCTATAAACTTTTCACAATGGTCATGTTCAGAAAACAAGATAAAAATTAGAGTCTTTTCAGATGTTCAGCTGAATGTTATGTGGGTTAGAAAATGGGTAGATAATGGCGAGCATCAACTTGTTATACTATATATTATATAATAATATAATATATAATGGGGGGCAGGGGGGCTCAGTGGTTAAAGACGTGGAACTTGTAAGCTGGAAAGCCCAGGTTTGAGACCTGAGTGCTGTGCGACGGGGTGAGCTCCTGTTACTTGCCGTAGCTACTCTTCCTCCTCCAACATTTCGCAAGCATGCAAATGTGAGTAGATAAATAGGTACCCACCTTTAGTGGGAAGGTAATAGCGTTCCATGCGCCTCAGTATATAGTCATGCTGGCCACATAACCACAGAAATGTCTTTGGACAACACTGGTTCTCTCCGCTAGGAGATGAGCATTGCCTCCTAGAGTCAGAAATGAGTGGATAGAGAAAGCCTTTACCTTTACCTTTACCTTTATAAAATATATCATACTAGCTGATTACCTGGTGTTGCCCGGGTATTTATTTATCCCAATCTTGTATTAGACAGGAAAAGGCCTATTCGTAGGCCTACTGTGTGAGGGAAGCCTAGGCCTGAGTTGGGGCAAAAGATGATCCTGGGAACACAGGCCAAAGCTTTTCCTGCAAGATCGTGCCGCCGCAGTGAGGTAGAGGCAGGTGATCCGCTTAGGCCATGGCACGCTCAATCAAAGGCCTCTGTACTGGCCTAATCAGGGTCCCTTCATAGGCCTACTGTGTGAGGGAGGCCTAGGCCTCTTCAGAAAAACACTGAGCTAGGCTCAGTGTACAGAACACGACTGCTGAGCTAGGCTCAGTGTACAGAACATGACCGTTGTTCCGAAAGGCCACTCCTAGGGGTACTAGGGGTGTCTTACCCCCACAATATTTTTCGCCAGATAGTAAGTCGTATGTGTACCAAGTTTGGTTGAAATTGCTCGAGGCGTTCCAGAGTTATGCTGGAACATACATACATACATAATACATACATACATACATACATACATACATACATACATACATACATACATACATACATACAGCCATTTTTATATATATAGATTGTCAATGTACCAATTGGGCAGCTATATAAATGTGTTTAATAAATAAAATAAATGATGTGATTTTTAGCCTTGGATTATCAGCTCACAAATATCAGACCTCACTTAGTACTCCTGTCCAACTGCAATATGTATATAATCCAACCCACATCAAATCCCTTCAAATAAACTCCATGGCACTACATTTTTGCAGGATCCAAATCTGGGTTTGGTTGTTGGCATCTAAGTTTACAAAACAAGAACATCAAGTGTCTGTTTCCAGCTTGCTAAAATAAATTAAACATGCTTGATTTCTTTAGATCTTCTTCTGAATGACTGAAAAGCAGAAAAAAAATATATATAAAAAGATTAATCCCTGTGCCTTCCTCTCTCTGCGCTATTTCCCCTTTTTTCCTGTGGCGCTTTTAAGACAAGTAAAAAATCATAATGAAAAACCTAGAAGCTCCTATCTTCTTTAAACAGGGATCTAATTAGTTTATATAATTGATCTTCCTGCTACAGCAGGTGAACTAGGTAATTATCTTGTTTATACTGGAGGTGAGTCAGCAAATGTCAGAGATTTAATACTCACTATTTTGCTAAGGAGTAATGGTTCTAAGGATGTGCAGAAATAGCAATAAACTGGTCAGGCCCAAATTCACAAATTCAAAGCACATTAAGTGTTGTTTAGGCCACTTCAGAATTAAGATTAAGATTTGGTCTGAATTAAGACCAAATGCGAAGCAAGCTGAACTTGATGGTTAAGTCTGACCATAACCATAGTTTCAATTGGGAAACTGTGACCATTCTGGACCAAGCTAAGTCCAAAAACAATAGGGAATTTCTGGAAGCCTGGCACTCCGATAAATTAGCAATAGCAATAGCACTTGGCAATAGCACTTAGACTTATATACTGCTTCATGGTGCTTTACAGCCCTCTCTAAGCAGTTTACAGGGTCAGTATATTGCCCCCAACAATTTGGCTTCTCATTTTATCAACCTCAGAAGGATGGAAGGCTGAGTCAACCTTGAGCTGGTCAGGATTGAACTCCTGGCAGCGGGAATGCAGAGTTAGCCTGCAATACTGCATTCTAACCACTGTGCCCCATGGTTCTTAGCCATCAATAGACACATAGACATAAACAATATCTACACATTATGCAAAAGAGACAATCAACAAGCCAAAAGAGAAGCACCTCCCCACTAGCAATCAGCACCTAGATGAGGATAGATTAACTCCAAGATTAACATCAGACCAATAATCAGGTAAACAATACCTCAAACAAGGAACTGCCAAACAAGCTAACAGTAAACAGTCCAACCAAAGAACCAACAACAGCCCAACCATGCCCACCAACACTGACAGGGCAAGCCACTAGAATATAAATTGAGAGCAAACCTCACACTTTAGTAGCACTGATGATGTTACCTAGTTTGGGTAATGAAACGTCTACCAGAAAACAACTAAGCTCAAGGACCGCAAAACTTGATTAGTTTGGGTGGGAAATGCACAAGGTGGAAGCATTCATCACGGAAGTCAAAAGGGGACAGATCGTGAAAGCAGCATCGCACCAATTGAATCCAAGTTCTGCTCCTTTGTTAAGTAAATTGGGCTTCACAGGCATGTATGAAAGAGAACGGGTCAGGCATCACAATATTGCTTTCATCGTTTCAACAGGAAAGACAAACTCTAATAGTGGCTTTTACACTGTATTTTTCGTTCATCTCTAGTAATTACATGTTAGCATTTTGTAAATGATTGAAATAACATAGTGATGTTAACTGATGTTGAATTATAAACTTTCATCACCAGGTTATTTGTCTTGGCATGTATAATGAAATAGTTGTTGTGGCCTGCCAGCGTCCCGTGCAGTTGATCATGGATTCCGAGGACAATGAGGCAGTTGTGGCGAGGTACCATTGGCCCGTGTACCTGGCACCCGAGTCAGAGAGCAAGGAGGTTGGAGAGGACTTTGTGCCAGAGGCTGAGAATCAACCAGGGCCTTCTGTACCTCCTGAGGAGCCCATCAGGGCCAAAGAAGAAGAGGAGGAGCCTCTTCTTCTCGATGCTCGGGCACGCAGGGCTGCTAGAAGACAAGAGTGGCTACTCAGGAGGAGGTCTCCTCGAGAGTAGAGCTGCAGGCTAAGTGGCCACACCCTTAGACTATTTAAGCCCTCACCACGCTGAGCCGTGTTGCTTCCTAGCTCTGGGAGTATTGCCAAATACAGTAAGACCTGCTCATTATCTCTTGGACTCCGGCCAGCTGTTAAGACTGTACATTAATAGCGGGGGTTTGAAAAAGACTCTTCTGCCTTTATTTTGTTTTCAACGACTCCTAAGAAGTTATTAGGAGACCTTTATTATTAGTAAATGAACAGTGTTTTGCAGTTTGTGTGTGCGTATTATTGGTGGCTCATCGCTGGGGCAGAACAATAGTTAAGGGAGTTCAGACATGCTTTCCCCCATAGCTTAGACCCTATATCAGGAATGGATGGCCCTACATCAGCCAAAGTTTAACACAGTTGACTGAAGTAGGGAGCTAGAGAAATAAATTACATTTTATTTAAAGCTTTGGAGGATTATGGGTAGAGCTTGCTATGCATAAAGTGACCAGATTTTGACTGCAAGTACTTGGATTACAACAGATGGCAGAGTTTTCCTTGCCTCTATGTTACCATTTAATGGTTGTCTGGGTTCTTGCAGCCCACATCTTAGGTCTATACCAGTGATGGCGAACCTTTTTTGGTTCGCGTGCCAAAAGGGTGTGTGCCCACACCCATTCCCTCTCCCCCGCGCATGTGCACACCCCCCGCGCTGCCCCCTGCACATGCACACAACCCCCCCCGCTTCCCCCGCGCACGCGCACAAGCCTCACTGAAGCCTGGGACAGCGAAAAACGGCCAAACGGGCAAACCGGAAGTTCAGAAAAATGGAAGCCTCCTGAAGCCTCCGGAGGGTGAAAACGTGCACATGTGTGCTGGAGCTGACATAGGGCAACGCCTCGTGTGCCCTCCGATATGGCTCCGCGTGCCACCTGTGGCATGCGTGCCAAAGGTTTGCCATCACTGCTCTATACAGTGGCATTTATTGTGCATTTGATTGTAAATCTTATTCACCTGCTCAGAGAGTGGCTATACTGCAGGGATGACCAACCCAACCAAAGACACCAAACAGAAGTTAGAGCATAGAACCTAGCATCATAAGGCTGCAAAGGACCTTGGAAGTTTTCTAGTCCAACAGCCTGCTCAAGGTAGTAATTCCACAGTTGGCTTGGTAAATGTCTATGAAGGTTCTCAATCATTCAGGTCATGGTTGTCCCAAAGGTGCTTTTCAAAGGGCAATTGAATTTTCTTGTTTGTTGATGGGGGTTTATACTGTTTTATATACCATTAATACCATTTTTTTGTGTTTTTTTTTCATTGAAAACATTTTGCTTCTCATCCAAGAAGCTTCTTCAGTTCTGATTAAATGGTGAATTCCCCGCCACCATGAACTGAAAAAGCTTCTTGGATGAGAAACGAAATGTTTTCATGGGGAAAGTCCGGTTGCCTTTGAGACAATTGGTTTGCTAATATGTAAGACATTATAAATCAAGTGGACAGGCTTAGAGGGACCTCACGTGAAATGTCCCGTGTTCAAATGGACCACACCATGAACTCTGATAACTGCTAGAATTCTTCTTCAATGTTCTACTTAGTTTGAAGTTCTAATGAAACATTATTACAAACTAAAAATAATTTGCTATTCACACAGGGTGAGGTCTGTTTTCTGCTTTAGCTATGTGAGAATTTGCATAACACTATAGGTCAAACAATTGGAAAGTGATTAATTTAATCAGTACTGGAAGTTTACATTCCTTGGGGGGTTGGATTACGGACAAAAAAAAAAAAGCAAGCACTGGGATTTAGGGGCTTGTCTGTAAAAACAAACAAATATAGATGTTTGCCGTGTTCAAGTGTCATGCCAACTTCCATAAAACTGGCCACGAAACTGACAAGCAAGGGGGGGGGGGAATGAACGGAAC
>QLTV01003494.1:138076-156070 GCA_003457575.1 Thermophis baileyi
TTTTGAACTTATTAGATCTAAATATTAAAAAAAAAAAAAAACCACCTTACTCGGAACTGCCTATAAACTCAGATGTTACCTTAACAGCTCATAGATCCTTGGTTAGGACATGAACTGTTAAGTGTTTACCAGTCCCAGACTGTGAATCGAATTGAAGGTTAACAATAACAACAACAACAACAACAACAACAACAACAATACTACTACTACTAATAATAATAATAATAATAATAATAATAATGCTTTACAGCTCTCTCTAAGTGGTTTACAGAATCAGCATATTGTCCCCAACAATCTGGTTCCTCATTTTATCCACCTTGGAAGGATGGAAGGCTGAGTCAATCCTGAGCCACTCAGAATCGAACTCCTGGAGTGAGCAGTGAGTTAGCCTGCATTACTGCATTCTAACCACCGGGCTACCACGGCTCTAATAGTCTTCTGACACAAATGTTTCTAAGCAGTTTACGGTTTACAGAGTCAGCATATTGCCCCCAACAATCTGGTTCCTCATTTTATCCACCTTGGAAGGATGGAAGGCTGAGTCAATCCTGAGCCACTCAGAATCGAACTCCTGGAGTGAGCAGTGAGTTAGCCTGCATTACTGCATTCTAACCACCGGGCTACCACGGCTCTAATAGTCTTCTGACACAAATGTTTCTGAAACACCTAGCTCAATATCTAGGAATAAAATCTTTATTTCTCTTTAAAACATACTTTTCTTTGATTCCTCTTCCCCCTTTGATTTGGAACAATCTGCGTATGCATGACATGATAATTAAAATAGACTTGGAAAACAAACCTCCTGAACCCCCTGTATTTCGTAACATCACAGGTGTAACTGGCTATTTGCAGAATGTTTTGCACTTCATCACTATCACCAAGGTCTTAAAAAAAAACAAGAGCTTCTACCAATGGACAGAACATTGCAGAAAGTGACAAGGGACTCTTGCTGCTCTTACCATAATGTGATACCTGAAAGGTATTTGAATGGAATGCAACTTGAATTTGTGTCTTCACTGCGATCTCCACCCATTCTGTCCACACATGGATTTCAGAAGAAGGCAATACAGATTCTGTAATGTATTTACTAAAAACCTAGGTGTCAGATGTGCCTCCGTTCAAAACCCAAGAAAGAAAACCCCCATCTCCATGTTCATAGAGAAAGGTACTTTTACTAGGTAAGAACTGATAGCAACAAGTTGAAAGCAAGATCTGAATCTAAAGGCGCGAAAATCACATATTGAAAGCATTCCCAAATCCCTCCCCCCCAAGGACCCAGGCTGACCATCCAATCCCCATTCCCCCAGGATGTCATGTGGGGTGCATCTTCAGGTGGAGCCATCGCATCTGGTATGCTGGGACAGTTGACCTTGAGCTGGCTGTAAACAAGTCCATTCAGCAGTGCAGTAGATGATGAGAACTTCCCTCCCTTCTGCTCCCTAATCAGACATATATGGAGACATCTCCTCCAGCACAGTTTCCCCCCTCCCAAATACCTAAGCCTCCCCCACTCCCATTTCTATGGCAGCCGAGAGCAAGCAAGCAGCATGGTGGCTGACACTAGGTATTATTTTATTAGTCCTGACACTCTGATATAGGCTGGATAATTTTTTAACAGTTTTTCCATTATGTGCAATTGAATACGAAGAATGAAAAGTACTTACTATCAAATAAGCCCAATGTCCAAATTCATTTCATAGTGTATTAAAACACCTGAATCTAATGGAGTTATATTTGATAAATGAAACAAATGCCAAGGGTAACAAATGGGAACAAATGTCCATTATTTTACAAGTACCGATCCATCACTTTTCTGAGGAAATGCCTGGAATCAGAATAAATCTGCAATATTTTTCTCCACTCCTATTATCTTTTTTTTTAAATATATATATTTTTATTGAGACTTTTTACCTAATTAAAAGGTAAACAAGAAAAAAAAATATCTAGAAAGAAAGGAGAAAAGTGCTGGGGGAAAAAGACAGAAAAATAAAGAAAGAAAAAGAAAGTTAAAGAATTTTCTTTATAAGTGTTGCAAACTTTTTACCATTTCTCCCCTTATAGAATTAGGTTAGATAGTTCTCTTTTTTCCATATTCAACCATTTTTAATCAACAGATACAGATATTAGCAATTTACTTTTTGTCCATTTTTAGCAAAAACTCCATAAAAGATTTCCAATCTTTTATTAAAGTACTTATTGTATTGTCGTTCATCAAACAAATCAATTTTGCCATTTCTGTAAATTCCATCTTCACAGTCCTCTATTGTGGAGAGCTTTCTGTGTTTTTCCATCTTTGTGCAAATAGTAGCCTCACTGCACAGTGTATACAGTATGTGTGTGAGTGTGTGTATGTATACGATTATCCATGAGCTTTCTAATTGGGCATACATAGAGTATATTTCTTTTAAATTGTAAGAAAATGTGAATTTCAATCACATTTCAATCACATTGTCTCCCATTGATCCATTTGTATAACCATTGTAACATTAGAATGTTCTTAGCCCATTTTATTATGCTATACTGTTTAATTTTTAATCTTATTCCATTTCAAATCTCAACAAAAGTTCTCCAAGCCTAATTTTCCAAATTAACAAACTGCATTAAGATAATGGGCAAGGGTGAAATCATATAGGCATAATGATCAGCAGGTGTCCAATGCTCAAGGCTCAATATGTCAGGCTTCACACAGGCACAGCTGAAAATCTTGGCTGTCCGGATAGTAATTCCTCATTCAGGATCAGCCTTGCTTAGCACAAGACATGGCTAAATAAGTCTATTTACTGCAGGCAAAACACTTTTTACACTAAACAGATGTCTGCCTACTGCTATCCATCCATCCATCCATCCATCCATCCATCCATCCATCCATCCATCCATCCATCCATCCATCTTTCTGTGAATGTATTTCAAGGTTTTAATCCTGGGCTTTTTCCTCCTTTGGAACATGTCAAGGTTCTTTTAGGAGCTTTCAATGGGAACAAATGAACCTTCTCTGTGTTGATGTATGGCACTCTCTAAGAGCCTTGGAATTGCTGGTTCCTGCTTTGGCAACTTCATTTCTTCCACACGCCGTAAGGCAGAGTTGGGCAGTCCAAGGCCAGATGCTGGGAACAGCTGTAGAAGTCCCCAGATATTATGCCTGAGCATTCTTTATTCTTTTGGAGAGCAAAGTGTGTGAGCCACAGAGATCAAACTGCATCTCATGTATTAGCTGGCTACCTCCTCCCATTAATATTGTACCATTATTCAAACTGGCAATCCAATTGGCTGAAGTTTGGGGAATGGACAAAGATACCATATTCCAGTTAACTTCTGTAAGGCACCATCTTGTCAAGTCCCACAGAGCTGAGCAAAAAGCAAGAAAGCAAGAACTACACTGACCTAAGGAAGTTTCTTTAACAGTATCTTGAAAACTGCAAGACGGGTTTCTAACCTTCATTTATAGTGGATGATTTGAAACGTTTCTTCTCACAGGCTGATTTGCCTAGACTAGAGAAGCTGCCAATGGATTCATCTTCTGTCTCTTCATTCTGCAGATCCCCAGAATTCATTAGGGTTTTGTTTGTTTGTGCTCATGTGTGTCTGTGTGTGGAAAATAGAAGAAACCAGCCACATAGTTATCCATGTAGAAACACATGTTCATTCCAGAATCAATTTTTCAGCCTCTAGGGAGTCCGAGGATCATGCTGCTTAAATTTGATAGCAAAATACAGATGCCATGAATTCCTGCCTGCCTCCCCAATCTTTCCAATTAACCCGACCCATTCCAGTAGAACTTATGGTCCTTGGGTTTCTCCCTCCCTCCCTCTCCTTCTCCCTCTCCCTCCCTCCCCCCCTCTCTGTCTCTGTCTCTTTCTCTTCCTTCCCTCCCTAATTAAAAAAAAAATACTGATGGCGAATTCTCCAATTAGGCATGACCAAATAATTTAGACAGGATTTTTCTTTATTCTTGGCCCATAGTAAATTGAATAGGTATCTAAAAAGAGATAGCCTGTCAATTTGGAAAACAGGCCTGAGAAGTTTGAACTGGGAGAAGTTCATGTGATTTCTGGTAAGATCTGATTTTCTTAGGGAGAAATTCCAGATTGGGAATGTTAATGTAGTTACAAAATGCTTTGATATGACAGAAATGCAATAGACACACACACACACAAAGCAAAAAATAATATGGACCTCAAATTTGCCCAGTAACCTAAAATTCCTGTTGAGAGTACAAAATGGATGCTGAGAGTATCCGTGTAAGAATTTCCCTATCCCTAAACCAGACTATAATGTTGAGGATACTGGATTTTTCTCTGCCAAGTTTTGTTTTGTTTTGCTTTCTTTTAAACCTTTACAAAGATTTATAGAGCTGTTGATAGCAACTATCATTATTTGGAGATTTTCTTGAGATTACAGGTATCAGTTCATTTTATTCTTAGTAATATCACCCAAGTTTCTCATGCTGTTTGTGGGATAACATCAGTTGCCATGATCAGCATCACAAAGTGATTTCATTCCAAGATGGACCATGGTCCTCCCACATGTATGGAGAATTGTCAAATTGCTCTCCAACCCAATCATATATATCTTATCATCCACAAGCAAACATCAAAATGGAATGGGAACTTTTGGTTAAGTATTATTGTCTTAAAAGTATCTCAATCGCATCTTCTGAAAGGCCATGGAGAGACTTAACAGACTATCAAAGGATAATCAAATAAAAAAGCACAAGAGAGTTTTGTTGTACAGCTAAGATCAAAGCTTCACAGTATGTATTTGATAGAGTTATTTAGGCTGAAAACAGGTCATCAGGAGTTTTCATATATTTCATTTTCTTTTCAATTGCCCTTGAGAATGAAAGAAGTTATATAACCTTCCAATTTTATTCTTGGTCATGTACAATACCTTACTTTCCTGGGTGTAGAAATGTGGGCTCTCATCCTCATTAAAACCATTGTCATCAAAATCCATCCAATTTAATAAAATTTCAAGGAGTGCTGCAAGACATATACAATAGGTGTCTGGAAGTATGAAAGTGGTGATAGATTTTTGGTTACATACTACTTGCAACATCACTGATTTTTCCGGAGATGAATACTTGGTAGTGTTCCATGCACTTTGGGTTATACTGAAACTATTTAAAACATTAAGCTTCTATATCAGGGGTGTCAAACACAAGGCCCGCTGGCTGGATATGGCCCGCCATGTGGTCGGATCTGGCCCATGGGGCTGTCCTGGAAAATGTAAGGGGCCGGCCCATGTGGCTTCGATCCGGTCTACCCAATGCAAAGAGGAAACATGCCAGCAGTTTGGGGAGTGGCATCAAGCTGACCCCGCCCACCCAGTTGGTCACGCCCACCCAGTCGGTCACACCCAGTGAGTGGGGTCAAGCTGGTCATGCCCACCCAGTTGGCCACACCCACCCAGTCAGCCACGCCCGCCAGCCCCCTGAGGTCAACCACAGCCCTGATGTGGCCCTCAATGAAATTGAGTTTGACACCCCTGTTCTATATTGTCAGATTTGTTAATTTTACATATTGAACAATAGTCCTTTTATTACCTTTGCAGCTTTTACAGTTTATAGGAATGGTCGATACTATTCAATTCCTTGCAGACAGTTCAGTATCCCATGTCGTCTACTTGATTTTCTGACATAGAGTTTCACATCACACCGAAAGAAACAGAACCAGTTTAAGAGATAATAAGTTATCTTTGGGAGTCCTAGTGCTTCTACAGACTTACACACAGAGAGTGTGGAATGCTTATTTTGCAGCTCAGAAGGAGATTTCTACTATAGCCATCTTCTCAATGGAAACAAAGAAGAACATTCAGAATGAGGATTAGCTTCCAACATGAGTTTGCCAACAGTTCCATATCCAACATGAATAAGTGTCAAATCAATGTTTATGCCCCTCTGTCCTTAAGCCATCTGTTCAAAATTTACTGCATTTATGTCAAGGAAAATTCTATAAAACAGTATGTCAGAGCACAATACCTGTTGCAAAACAATCTAGTTCCCCTCAGAATATCCCATGTACAAAAAAAAAAGGAGAAACATAAACCTGCAGATTATCTGATGTATTACATTCAAAATTAATTTTCTAATCCCCATGAAACAATGAAAGCTTTTTTTTCTCTTAGTGTTAGAAAATTGTATATTGATTTAACCAAAGTCCAAATAAATCTGTTTTTATTGACTCATTGATCAAAACTTTGAGCTCAGTCCACGAGCTCGTGAACTCAATGGACAGGAATAATCATTTCTTCAAAGACATTTTTTGAAGAGAACTTTTACACTGTTTCTGCAAAATTAAAAATCTGAAATGCTTTGATGACTTGTTTCTGTACTGAATCTTGAAAACAGAACAACAGTTTATTTTGTCATAAATTCCTTCCTGCCAGATGATGAAAACTTGCTTCATTTGGTCCAGATTGAATTTGTGTAGTGTGTTTTAAGGAAGTATGGGTTCCCACCATTTTTTGTTCACTGGGTTATCACTTGTTTCTGGAACCTTCATTTCCTGCTTTGAAAGCTACTAGGTTATTAAAAAATAACAGATTACATTTTGATCCTGCCTCAGATGGGAAACTGACATTGTGGTAAAACTCAAATTTGACAACAGCAAGCAAGAAGTTTTATTGGAAAGTTTGTATTGCAGGATAAGTTAATGGCCGGACACTGAAGGATGAAAAAAAATGCAATTATTAAAAGTGAATATGATTGTGCATACCTAAGTGAGAAACATTCCAAAACAAACCAGGCTGTAAAAATATTGAGAATTCTTGAATCCAACATTCAAATAAATTTTGTTTACTTCCTGGAATTAGAATATGGGTAAGAACATCCTAAGGTTGCTTGTTCAACCTGGCAGATGGATGAAAAAAAATCATCAATCAACTGAATTTTAAACTCCAACAATGAAGTAATCCAGTATTGCCTATAAAAAGAAAGGTGAAAAAAGGAGTTTGATGTCCCATCTTCCACTCCATTGAAGATAATTTTAGAGAGATTTCCTATCTCCTTTTATTAATTGGCCAGTGTCAAGGAAGGTTTATAGACATATAAGGTTTGTGTGAATGAGAGAGAAAAAAGATGAGATGCTTGTCTCACTAAAATTAAGCTTTTAACTTCAAAGTCCACTCCTGTGAAAGCCTGGCACAGGACAGCTCACAAAATTATCTAGCAAGACAATCTGGGGGTCCTCCTGCTTGGTGGTAGCAGGTGGTAGCCATGGCTAAGGGGGCCTTTGTACACCTTGGGGGTAGTGCACAAGTTGAATGGATGGATGGATGGATGGATGGATGGATGACTAAATAAATAAATAAATAAGACTTTAAAACAGATGTTGTAACATATATTGCAACATTTTATTGTACTGCTGTTTTATAGGGGCATTAGAATCAATTTTATTTCCCCTTATTTGATAAAATATTCAAGGCATTCTGATAGCTTCCATCCACAATTTTTTCTTTCAGATCAAATGAACTCTAACTCCTTGGATGCTGCCAAATTTTGTTATACTGCTAAATAACAGAATAAGATCCAAGCTGACTAACCCCTACATTTCTTAATTTCACACAACTGTAGCATACCTTTAAATAATTTTGAATAAGTATATACATAGATACAGTAGATTATTATTTTTGCCTACTTATGTCTTAGACTTAGTTTTAAATCACTGTTGTTAACAAATCTCACTGTGTTTCATCGCTAAATGTTTTAGAGACACAGTTTATATTGGTAACAATAGTGACGAAAATATTCTGTTCTACCCTTTCAGCTTCTATTTCATATCTCTTTCTCATATATTTTTCTGTTCTATTTTTAAATAGTTTGCTTTGGTTTATTGTTCTGTTGTATACTGGTCTTTGACCAAAATAAACTTTGAAGTGAGCAGTTTCAAACAGTCATCCTTTGTAAAAAAAATAAAGCTGTATCAGAATCAGAGAAAAAGCTGCATATGAAGAAATTTTATTTTCATTATTTGTTCCTTTTGCCAATGTTTATTCATAGCATCACTTAATTTCATTTCTGTATTAATCTGAAGACACACACACACACACACATTTGCATTTAAATATATTTCAAAATATAGCTTTCTAAGAAGATTCTTACTAATCTATTATCTGAACATATTTTACACTGCAATTGATATGAATATGGATATGGATTTTTCTGAGCCTCAGATTTTATCACATAACTGAAGAAATACAAAATCGGTATTCCAATCTGACATAAGTTCAAGTAATATGGGTAAATTAACTTGAAAAGCCAAGGTTTGTGCACATATATTCTACATGATTGATAAAGATTGTTGGACAAGTCTGGTTCACAATGAAGTTGAAACTAGCTACAGAAAAAAAAATCAGTATTAAATATGGACTCCAATAGGTCATTTTACACAGGGGTGGGCTTCAAAATTTTTAGCAAGGTGTTCTCTGCCCGATTGCTGGAAGGGCGTGGCCATTGTGGGCGTGGCCAAGTCGGCCTCCTGCACCACAGTAGGGGGCATTTTTGCCCTCCCCAGGCTCCGGAGGTTTTCCTCAAGCCTCCAGGAGGGCAAAAATGGCCTCCCCAGGCTCCGGAGGCCCTCTGGGGGCCGGAAACAGGCCCATTTCCGGCCTTCCCGAACTTCCGGTAGGCCCATTTTTCACCCTCCCTGAGCCTCTGTGTGCACCCTGCACTTACCTGCATCCAAAATGGGCTGCGTGGGGACTCCTGGGAGGGGCGGGGTAGGGTGGGCAGGGCCAGCTAGGAGTGGGATTTGGGGGTTCTCCAAACTGCACAGAATCTTAGCTAGAGGTTCTCCTGAACCCCTGCGAACCCCCAGCAGCCCACCTCTGATTTTACAGTACCAAAGATCTAGAGAAATTCATAAGATTTGACAGCCTCCCCTTAATGTCTTTTGCCACTATTTTTTATTCCATATATAAACCCAAACCCAAAATCTGAACTTTTGTAGATTTGAAAATTTAGCCCAGTACTTGTTAGCAAGTAAATAGTGTAATTATGGTATGGGGAAGACTATCTTAAGATTGCTTTACAAAATAATAGATCTGAGTAAGTTGTTGAAAAGTTGTTAGCAATCAACTGTAAACTCTAATAATGAAGCAATCCAGCATTGCCTATTAAAAGAGTTTGAAGTTCCATCATCCATTCCATTGAAAAGTAGAGGCTCAACACATCTCTATGAGCTAGCTAGTAACTTAGTGGGAAAACACAATGTTTGCTTGGAAGATGCAAAGTGAATCTTTAGTATCTTCCCCTAGGATTAGGAAGAATCTTTGCCAAAAACCCTGGGAGATTTTAACTATCAATTGTGAGGGGTTCGTAGGCCTGGTTGTAGGTCAATTTTTCTGTTGATGGGATTGCTTGTGGAGTGCCAAGCTTCAATGAACTCACGAGCAATTAATCTCTACCCACACCAACACCAAACAGCATCAGTTTGATTGGAGCAACACAAAAATCATTGGCCACAGTATGACCCACCCTGCTCGTGAGTTTATCGAAGACCCATCACAAGACTCATTGCTGACTCACACCTGACCCATCACAAGAACCTCACTTGACACACCCACACCTGAAGCCCTTATAAACAGAAGAACACTGACACCAACATTCCCTAAACTCTGCTGAAGATGTTACCTAGCCTGGTAATGAAGCGTTCAAAATACAACCCACAAGCTTGGAGAACAAACCTTCACCCTCATTAAGCAACTTTCTGTATTCTGAATTCTGGCCATTAATTTTTTTTCATCTGTCTAGTAGTCCATCCCGATTTCTGTCTTCTGGTCATTTCAAGAGAATGAAAATATTTGGAACTTTTATTTTGTTAATGGGAAGCTGACAAATTTCATCTCTTTTTGACAGCAAGGAACTGACCTTATAAAAGCTAGCTACTCTTTCATGAATTTGTTTGAAAAGACCAGCTGTGCAATTAAACATTTGCTTCTGCTGGATAGCTGTTGACAACACTGGCAGTGATAAACATCCCACCATGTTATTTTCCCAGAACATCTTTTCCTATATCCAGTGACCCTCAATGAATATCTGTATAAATATTATTTTCCTTTCTCTCTTCTCATGTTCATAACACTGATGTTTCCACCTGCAACTATTTTGTGGGTGCGAGATTACACTCCCAGCTGCTGACAGAAGGCCAACTGGCAGCTTGTTCTGAATTTCTATTATGCAAGTCCTCAGTCCCAGATTCTCTTTTTCAGAGGAGTTGCATGGATCAGTTAAAATCTGGTATGTGATCTCACTGTAGGACCTTATGCATTGTGCCCTTTCACTTAGCCAATCTAAGCTGATTTTGAAAAGTTAAGCAGGCTGACTTGTTTTATGCTGTCCTTGAATAAAAGACTGCCAGGAAAAGCCAAGGCTATGCACTAGATTGAGAAATACAGTCATGGTTATCATGATCAACATCATCATATCAGAAGAAAGTAGTAGCAATCCATTTCCATATTGTTGCCAATAAAGTAACATAGATGAGTCCATAAAGTCATAGAATTGTAGGTTGGGAGGGTCTTGGAGGTCTTCTAGCTCAACCCTTCTGTCAGAAACCCTAGGAATTCTCTTAACATCTCAACCAAATGGTTGTCTAAACCTTCCTTCTAAACTTTCAGTGAAGGAACACCAAGATTGCAAGAGGCAACGTGTTCTACTTCTTAACAGCTCTCATGGTCAGGAAAGTCCATCTTATTACAAGTTAGGAAATCCCTTTGGAAAGTTTACATGCATTGGTTCTTTACTATTCTTGGGAGCTATGAAGGATAAATCTACCCACTCTTATCACTTTCAGCTCATCAAGTATTTAAAGAATGTTATGTCTCTTTTAGATTTATTTAGATTTAGATTTATTATATTTGTATGCCGCCCAACTCCCAAAGGACTCTGTTTTAGCCATCTCAAGGAAATAAATATGCTTAGTTCCTTTGAGAATTTTTATATCATTTTTGCCTCCAAGACCCTCTCCATTGTCATCACACTTCTCTGCACTTTTTCCAATTTCACATTCTATTCTGACAACCTGAACTGCACAGAGGATCCAACATTCCAACTAAGGAGTCAAGTTGATGTGCCTTTGTTTAAAAATGTTAATCGTCCTCCTCCTCCTCTCCATATTTATTGTGCTTTACAAATTTTCCTAAAAAGTTATAGTTTTATATGTAAGCTTTGCTAATATAAAGGGTATTGTATCGAACTTTTAGAAGCTTTTTTAAAAAAGTATTTATTATTAATACACGCTTCCTTTTTTATGCAGCTACTTTTAACATCATTTAGGTACACATTTCCCAATAGACACACTATCAGATCTCATCTATTATCAATTTCTTTGGGCAATATTTTAGTAGACGCTAAAAGTAGATGCTAAAAGATGCCATTCACTGCTGCTTATACCTTCTTTAGTGGAGTTGGGAACAACAATACACCCACTGAAATCAGTGGAAAATTCCCTTTACATCTCTTCAACTCCTTAATTCGCTGAGGTTTTAAGTCTTAATTCACTGAAATTTTAAGCCTGAAAAGTTTCATCTCTTACCTACATTTTTTTCCTTGTGGTTAATTCACTTAAATTCCATTCACATTTCTTTGCATATATAGTTGTGTTTTAAAGTGTTGCTTTTTCTATCCTCGCTTAGCTATCCCAACAGCAGGAAAGATATTTTAGCTGTAGGTAGTTTTCACCAAGCGTTTTCAATTATCAGCCCCAATCATATTTATTTCCCAGAGAGGCTTTTCATTACAAATTTTATGTTCCCTAACTTTAAATTGATTTAATTTTATTTTGTTTCAAAAAACCAATTTGCATTTTAGAGACAAATAGAACAGTAGGATTTTCTTTGTCCTTGTTCTTTTTTAAAAAACAGTTCATAGTAAGAAATAATATATCACAAATATATACAGCACTCCATGAAATTGTAAGCACAGAGAGATATAGCAGAGAGTAAAACATTAAAACAGCTTAAAATATTAATGGTGTATTTACACTTTCCTTCCATTAACAAATCTGTTTTCCTGCCCCTTTTTAAGTTAAAATGTTTTTTAAAATTATTTTAAAAATGCATAGCACAAGGACAGTAGCAATGAATATGTATTTTTTTTTCTTTTGCAATGGATAATTTCATTGCGGCACATTAATACGAAGTAGACTTTTTCAACTACAACTCAATCAAACTTTGGCAAGGTTTCCATAAATTCATCACTTGGATGAGTCAGATGAAAGAACTGCTTTAAACACTTCTCTGTGAAAATTAACTGAAAAACAGCATGGATAACACACACACACACACACACACACACACACAGAATATAAATGGAGTTTAAAACTGTATATACACATGCAAATGCACACATGTGTGTGCAAGCAAGCAAGCATGCACGCACACACACAAACACCCAAACACAAAACAGGCACCTTTGCTATGCACAGAACTGAAGAGATACTTCACTTCTATAACCATTTTCTGAAGCATCTCTGAAGTAGCACTCAAAGTTTAGAGAGCTGGGTAGTATTCAGTGTGTATGGGGCAACTACACTTCTATAGCTTCTAACTATATCTTCAATGGATGTTTCGAACACATCAAGAATAAGCATTGTTGACCAGGAATTTAAAAAAAAAAAAGATTCAGGTCAAATGAATATTTTCTCAATAGGGAGTAACACAAATAACAATCTGCTCCAGAGAGAAGCAACTTGGTATTATTTTATTTATTTATTTTTAATTTATATGCCACCCATCTCACTATCCTAGGTTCAGGCCTACTCTAGAAGTCTGGGGTTTCACATTTCATCTGCTGTAGTGAGCATGTAATATTGGTGGTTCTAGTCCAGAATTAATGGAGGTAGCTCAGCCTGCTCTAGCTTAACTTCATAACATAGCTATTACAAAGAAAACAAATCAATTTCTTAATAAAGATATTTGCAAGAAACTGAATCATAATTCAGATTGTCTCTGCAGAATAACAGAGTTGGAAGGGACCTTGGACGTCTTCTAGTCCAACTGTCTACTCATGCAGGAAATCCTATACTATTTCAGAACAAATGGTTGTCCAATCTCTTCTTTAAAAACTTCCAGTGTTGGAGCACCCACAACTTCTGGAGGTAAGTTGTTCCACTGATTAATTGTTCTAACTGTCAGGGAATTTCTCTTAGTTCTAAGTTGCTTCTCTCCTTGATTCGTTTCCATCCATTGCTTCTTGTCCTGCCTTTGGGTGCATACTTTCCATATGTGCCATTCTTCCTTCACCTGTGTTTACTGGAAAGTAGCATGGAAGAAACATTACCAATACATTGAATGGCAGGCTACAAAACAAACCTCTAATATTAGATTTATTTATTTATGGAACTCTTAATTGAGTCCCAGTGAATGAAATCTCATTTATATCATGCCTGTGTCCACAAGTGAGTAGTTTCTCTTTGTTTGACAGTAATAGCTTATTTGATGAAGGGCCATATGTGGCAAGGACGCCAAACGTGGAGTCATCATTTAAATTTCTACTCATCTCTAGACAAAGTATTTCTCTGGGCATAATGGAAAAAAAACCAATTTATACTTCTTGTGTGTCATGACTGAGTTCTACCTGGTTTGCAGGATGTGAGCAGTTGTCCCAGAATAGCAGGTGAAGTGACATTGTTCCTGAGTATGCAATAATTGCAAATCATATTGAGTTCCAACCTCTTGATCATTATCAAGAAGGTTGAAATATGTATCTTTAGACATAATGTGTTCCTTAAAGAAATTTTTAAAGGGGGGAGAAACCTACCAGCCAATTAACCTACCCTTTATTTGTTGTATTTGTCAGCTGTAAATCCTTCATAATCACAGTTTCACACCTTTTCTCTGTTTCAACAACTGTAGCATTTGTTGCAGCTGACTTTTTGCAGTTCTTAACAGTTCATTTAATCTTGTGAAGAATATGAGCTAACTGTACTTGAATCTTGGCATCTGCTGTGTTTATTGTTTAAGCCACCTTAGTTGATCCTCCTGCTGGGACAACCTGAGCTGTCATAGTTACTGGCGTTTTGTGCTGTCTGCTATTAATGAAGGGGGGGGGGGGAAGAGAGAAGAATTCCGACCTCAAACACTCTTAAAAAAAAGAACAAATTGGATAATTCTCATCTTTCTGAATTTAGCTCAGCTGAACTTTTCTTTAGATTCTGCTTTTCCAAAAGCCATGTGTGAACAACTCAACACTGAAAATATATGGAGTAAATGAAACAGGCAGAGGGGGACTCTTGTTTGTCTTGCTCTTTATTAGTTTCTGTTAGTGTTTATAGGTTTTCTAAATCTTTACTACAAAAATTATAAACAAAAAAAAACACCACAAAATGCCTTTTATTAGTTTCTTATTAGACGCTTCAAAAAGTGGAGAACTCACACCATTGTCATTGGGAGATATGCCATTTTGAAACAATTGCTGTAGCGGGTGGATAAGAAGATGACTCCCTTAGCTCAATTCATGGTGTATGTTTCTTTATCCCTCCTTATCAAATTCTTTTAGCCCTCCTGATTAGTTAACATTTATAAGACTTCAGTGAGCATCTTGCTGAACACATTACTGGTACTTATTCTTACTCTCATTACAAATTATTTGATTTGCCATGAATGGAAAAAAACAAACACTTGGGAGTTAATTTACCTGTACCTGTACCTCTACCTGTACCTCTATCTATCTATCTATCTATCTATCTATCTATCTATCTATCTATCTATCTATCTATCTATCTATCTATCTATCTATCATGTACCTCTATCTATCTATCTATCTATCTATCTATCTATCATCTATCTATCTATCTATCTATCTATCTATCTATCTATCTATCTATCTATCTATCTATCTATCTATCTATCATATATGTTAATGATCACTCCTTCCCAATTAAAAAAAAAGGAAGAAATAGAATGAATAATGGAGCAATTAAGCTTTGTTACTTGACATGTTATTTAAACAATTACATATTGGTCTATTTTCTATATTATGCAGAAGTAAACATAACTTTGCCACCAAATGTCCATTAAATGGTGGACAACTAGGATAATCCACATACTATAGCATTACATGGAGGGGGAAATAAACTCTACACCAGCAGTTTCTACATGCTCTTCAGATGCATGATCGATTTCCCAAATGCTCAATAATAGTCATACTCACCATGGAAAAAACTGAGAATGGCTGAGCTACATATTTGCCAAAATACTAATCTGTTTCTAAGTATTTTGGCAAATATGGTTTTGTTTGGAAAATAGGTTGGTGGCAGCAACTAACAGACTTTTGTCTGGCTTTACAAAAGCTAAGCATGAGTCAATCTGATTAGGACTTAGGGAAGAAACCATCCTAAGGCTGCAAACAAGTTTTAAAAAGCAAATTCTATCTATTAAACTCCATGGATGTATTATTATAGCCACTGGAGGGTCGAGATTGACTTTGGGAAGCTTCTAAAATTTGAACAGAGAAATGCAAAGAAAACATGTCAACAGGCTGTATTTAGAGAGAGTAAAAAAGGAATGGAAATTTGCTAAAAGAAAATGCCTTTTACTGATTGTCAGTTCATTTGCATGCTTTAAATTTGCTCCATTCAGAATCCACTTCCTAGGAAACACTTTCAATATGCTAATATTTATCAATGAAAGGTATACTTCCTACCTATAAACCATTTAAATGAGAAAACTTTAGTGGAAAAATCCTTTCTAGAAGAGGTGGAGAATTTAGTAATGAAATTTAAGTGTGTGTGTGTGTAATATATATCTATGTATATAATATTTTATGTTGGGGGGGGGACCAACTCTATACATCCCACACACACATATAGAGGGAAGAATTAGGTCATTGAGAACCAGAAGTTATGAAGAAAAGATTAAATTTGAATTCTTCAATTTGTGTTTCCAAGAATTTCCTTGAGGCGTTTGAGAGTCTTCTTTTAATCTTAAACTTGGCATTAGCTGGGCCTCTGCCAGTGTGTCATTTGCATATGTACTCAGTTCTATTAGATTCAATGTACTCAGTTCTATTAGATTCAGCAGGTATTGAATTACAGTCTTAATTTCTAACCAACATAAGCAAATAGTCAGGTAGATGCCTAAAAACTTGGTTCTGATCCAAAATGGGAATTCTTCTTCATCTTAACTTTTGTCCCTCCCCTCTCTTCTGTTTTTAGAAGCATGAGGAAAACACTTGCAGAATGGAGCCATTTAAGGGCATCTCTCTGAAGTGAGAATTGCAGCTTGTTGGCAGAGATCCTAGCGATACCACTGTATGGTAAGTTTCAAGCAAGATCATCACATTCATAAACAGACATTTTGATGCCAAATATTTTCACTCCAATACAAATTCTTATAATGAACTTTATTTTATTTTTTTTAAAATACAGATCAAAGTTTATTTTTTTTTTAATAACATATTACAAAATAACGGTCTTCAAATATAAGGTTACATTGGACCACAAGCATGCTGGTTATTGGAAAATTCGTCTGAGGCAATTAAAATTAAAAAGCAAAATAAATAGAAAAGGAAAAAAAGGAAAATAAACATACCTTAGTGAGGGAAAAATCTTGGACATTACAGGACTTTTCTTGGAATTATATTCTGAAATAGTGGCAAGTCACAAGTTCTCAGGTTGTGATTTAGGGCCTTGAGTAAAACTACAAGGAAGAAGTGCTTCTGAGTGCTTTTTTTTTTATTTTATTTTATTTTAAAGCTTTACTCAAAAGTCTTTCAAAATCCCAATTCTTAATTATCTATCGTACCAAGAAAAAGAAAGCCAATATTCCAGCATTTCACAGATCACTCTGTTGGATAGTCCATTAGCAGTCTTCTTATAATGAACTTTAAAACTGTTTGAAAAAATTAATTACAGTTGGGGCTACATTGATTCCATGGAGAGCTGCCATTTTAAATTGGGTGGGAGAAACTGGTAGTTATTTTCTTTTTTTAACATCAGCAAAGTTTGATCTTTCTTTCCCAAATCTTAGTCATAAAAAGCTAGCTAATTTAGGCAGGAATTCCTGAGTTTAGAGACCATTTCCCAAAAGAGAAATAATCTAGTTGGATGATAAAGATGGAGATTTTTGTGCAGAAAGGAATAATGTGAATATATTATATATTTTAAAATATAAAATATTATATATTTTAAAGAGCCGAGGTGGCGCAGTGGTTAGAGTGCAGCACTGCAGGCTACTTCAGCTGACTGCTAGCTGCAGTTCGGCGGTTCAAATCTCACCGGCTCAAGGTTGACTCAGCCTTCCATCCTTCCGAGGTGGGTAAAATGAGGACCCAGATTGTTGGGGGCAATATGCTGACTCTGTGAACCGCTTAGAGAGGGCTGTAAAGCACTATGAAGCGGTATATAAGTCTAAGTGCTATTGCTATTGCTATATGAACTGCCATTTTTCTAGATACATAGTAAAATTCATACATACAAGCAATGTTCCCTCTAATTTTTTTTCAGTGTGTGCAGAAAAGTATAGTGTTTGAGCGGCACATTTTCATGCCTGAGCACCTGAATTTTTTTCACAGATGTCACCCAAGACAACAACGAAATCAGTGTTATTTGAAAGTGAAGTTATGTTTATTCAATGTACCCACTTAATTAAAAGTGTTATATATCAGTATCACTTATAATACTGCAAGTCTGCAATATTAAAATACTTGTATAGTGTTTACGGTAATGTACACTGTTAGTCACTGAAAGTCTGTCTCATCTTACAGTTTCTCACGTCTGAAACCTCACTCGCAATCGGCGCTTGATGCTTGGAATGTTGCGCAAATATCCAGCAGATATCTGCGTTAGAGTTAGAGTTATAGGTGAAGGTGATTGAGTGTGAGATTTGCTCCTTGTTTACATATAATAGCTTGCCCTGCCAGTGTAGTTTTCTCCTTGGTAGTTAATTTGATTAGGAACTACTTAATATTGTCTTCTGCTTGGTTGTTTGTCTGGTGTTAATCCCTGTTTATCTGGGTGTTGGTTTCTGGAGAGGATGTTCTGGTTTCTTCTTCTTGTT
>QLTV01003494.1:214336-253590 GCA_003457575.1 Thermophis baileyi
GCCAGCTGGACGTCACTCATGTCGGGGGCGTCTGTGGTGGCCGGAGCGCTCTGCCAGTGAAAACGGGCTCCTGAGCTCCGTTTTCAGCCACGATGGCCTCCTGCTGTCCTCTGCCAGTGAAAATGGAGATTTGGGGGCTGCACGTGCCCCCCCAAGCTCTGTTTTTGCTGACAGAGGCACTGCGGGCTGGCTGTTACCAGGGTGGCCCCATGGGCCAGATCTAAGCACCCCGTGGGCCAGATCTGGCCCACGGGCCTTGAGTTTGACACCCCTGCTCTACAGGCAAAAGGTTTTGAAAAAGTGAATTTATTTTATCACCTGAAAGCTTGCTGCCCTCTGTAAAATCAAGCTCACAGAGGCCCTGTTTATAGAACAAGCATTTCCCACCTCCAGTTTCCAATTTTGATAGGCAAAAAAAAAAAAAAAAAAAAAAGAATAGCATAAATAAAATATAGGATCAGCTACAGTTGAAGAATATTATAAATTATTATTTATTAAATTGGTATGCTGCCCATCCCCCTGATACAAGACTTTGAAGCCAGCTCTTTCTAAACTTTGCAAAAAAAGTGAAAGTGGTAATTACCTTCAACTTAATTTTGACCTTCAGATGGGCCTCCAAGGATAATTAAGCCGAGATCGAAAAGTTATTTTTGTAAACCTTGTGTCGAATAAAAACATTTTTGTTTTGAAAGCCAAGTTACCATTACATCCCCAACATTATGTCTGTGGCTGTTACCTCGCAGAAGATACTTAATGTAGCTCTTGAAGCATATGCATATATAATATACAACTCATGCAATTTTCATAAACCCCTCTCTGCTGACTCCTTTCTAATACCTCTCTGAAGAAACGTTGGCATCATTCTTCATTCATTTTGCATGCTGCTTGCACCCACCGTGGATAAACATGAATATAAAATTCTAGAGGTAAGAAGAGTTACCTTTCTTAAGCCTTGCTTAGCACAGAATAAATATACATAATGCAAGCTACCCAGTGTAGAGTTTGGGGGGATTATGTGGGACAATACATTTTTTAAGGAGATAATTATTGCTATATTAATATATTCTTTGAAAAATGGAGAGCAATGTATTGTTCAATAGCATATGTATCTTTCTTAATGAGCATAGCGTAAACCAAATTAATTAATGTAATAGTAACAACTTAAGGAAATGCATTTACTACTACTACCACCTATAATAATAGATCCCAGATTCTGAACAATGTGGATGGGATCTGTTAGTTATTATTTCATTGATGGATTCAGGGGTGGGTTCTGGATTTTCTTACTGCTGGTTCGCTCAGGGGCGCGCTGTGCGAGCGGGTTGCGGGTGTGTGTGAAGTGCCCGCGTGCGCATGCGCAGTACAAAAAAAGCTGCACATGCGCAGAAGGAAAAAACAAGATGGCGACGCCTATGGCGCTGCTGAGAGAACCAGCTCGGGGCGTGGCAGGCCTGGGTCGCTGCCGCTTCTAGCGACCCAGGCTGCCACCTTACTAACAGTTCTATAGAGCCGGTCCGAACCGGTAGGAACCCACCTCTGGATAGATTCAATAAACTTAGATGGACATTCTCAAATACTCCTGTCCTAATTTTCCAATATGAAAATATACTTTGTATAAACTTTATCATTTTAAATGAATTACTTTTCTTAACGTTTACATTTTTCTACCAGTTTTCCAATAAACCATATATTATGCCTGTGATTAGTGACAATCACACAAACATTTAGGTAGCTTACTTTAACCTTTATATGACAACCTTTCTTCATCTTTCCTGATATATTTGACTTCAACTCTCAAATTCCCAGCCAATCATCCATTGGAGTTGAAATCAAATATATCTGAGAAGCACCAGAGTGGAGAAAATATCTGTTGATCTAGTTGAATTAGATAAATTGACAGATGAATGACTGAATTTCTCTCTCAACCCCTGTTCATCACATAGACTGTGACTTGACTTCTTACTCTGGTAGCGATTATGTAAATAGTAATTTTCTCCCTCACATAACTAATACAGACAGCTGTCTGTGTAATTTCTATCTAAATTAATAGCAGCAGTTATAGCTGCACAAAATCCTTTAATTTAACCATTGTTATTTTTCAATGCTTTCCCCTTATGTTTTCCCCTAACAAATAAACATATTTCAGTCCTTTATGATGCTGAGACAATTTTTCAATTCAACTGAAATACTTCAATTACACCACAAGAAGATCGATGGCAGAATCTTTAAACCCTTGGTTCATATCCTAGATATTTAATGATGTCAAAATAATGGTGGGATCTTGAAGGGGTTTCCAAGTCATAATCACTGATGGAAAACTAATAAATCAAATAAATTAATAAAACTGTCAAGAATAAATGAAGGCATTTAAATTTTTGATAGCTACTTTCCCATCATCTTCGATTTGGAGAGACAAAATGAAGGTTGTTACTGTGGACTACCTGGATTCGAAATGATCTGTATTTTGTCAGGCATTTATTTTTAGCAATGGCAAATAACGTACATCTCCCCATCCAATCTCCAGTTTTTATTTTAAATTTAATTTATTTATTTTTTTCCTTCTCAAGCTTTAGCCAACTGGTTTAGCAGCTTTGCTAAAGGTTGACTCAGCCTTCCAACCTTCTGAAGTGGGTAAAATGAAGACCAGATTGTTAGGGGCAATATGCTGACTCTGTAAACCACTTATAGAGGGCTGTAAAAGCACTGTGAAGTGGTATATAAGTCTAAGGGCTATTTTCCATCCTTCCTTCCTTCCTTCCTTCCTTCCTTCCTTCCTTCCTTCCTTGCTTCCTTCCTTCCTTCCTTCCTTCCTTCCTTCCTTCCTTCCTTCCTTCTTTTCCTTGTTGATGCAGGGGTTGGAATGCAGTATTGCAGGCTAACTCTGCCAATTGCCGGCAGTTCAAATCTCACCAGGCTCAATGTTGACTCAGCCTTCCATCCTTCCGAGGTGGGTAAAACGAGGACCCAAAATTGTTGGGGGCAATAGGCTGACTCTGTAAACCGCTTAGAGAGGGCTGTAAAGCACTGTGAAGCGGTATATAAGTCTAAGTGCTATTGCTATTGCCCTTACTTCCTTCCTTCCTTCCTTCCTTCCTTCCTTCCTTCCTTCCTTCCTTCCTTCCTTCCTTCCATCCATCCATCCATCCATCCATCCATCCATCCATCCATCCAGTATTGCAGGTTGACTCTGCCCACTGCCAACAGTTCAATCCTGACCGGGTCAAGGTTGACTCAGCCTTCCATCCTTCTGAGGTCAGTAAAAAAGAGGCTGACTCTGTAAAACCGCTTAGAGAGGACTGTAAAAGCACTGTGAAGCGGTATATAAGTCTAAGTACTATTGCTACTTGCTGCCATTTTGCATCTTCAAAAACTCCTAGGATACTGGGACCAGACAAATTATTGAATAAATAATTTTTATTTATTCAAACAAAGACGTTTCATTTGTTGCAAGTAAGGGCACAATCATGTCCTTGGCTGCTGCAATCCATATTAGAGACAAAGTACAACAAGGATTTGGCAACACAATGTTTTTGTGCACCCTGGCAGCATCGATACTGCTTAGAGAGTATATCTGGAATCCCAAGGTTAAAAATAAATTTTTAAAAGGGTAAAGTTTTGAAGCATGTCTGTAAAATGCAGAACTGCCACATTTTACAAGCTTTCCAGGTGATACAGTTGAAGACCAAGAATCACAAAGTCTCAAAGGGTGAGATGCAATGATTTCTGGCCATTATTTATTTGCTTATTGCTACTTTGAGACATTCAGTGCCTGCTGACCCCTGATCTTCAGCACAAAATTGGGAGGCCGCCTAATTAAAACTGACAAAATAGCACTACTGTTATTACCATAAATAATAGTAATTTCACATTGTGACAGTTTAATATCCCAGAAAGAAGTTCAGAAATAATTGGCTGCTTGGTATACAGTGTTATATATTATTACAAAGCACTTAGATGTTGCAATGCATGCTAATTTATTAATGTTTGTTCAGCAGATGTCTTAATAACACAAATCTAATTTATTTTAATGTTGATCTAATTGCTAATAAACTATTTAGAGAGAATCCTATTTATTTAAATTCGGACTTGATATGAAACCCACACTTTTTTTTCTGCAAAGGCAGAAAATAATACATTCACTCTCTCATAAGATGCATCAAAAAGTTACTTACTATCAGATCTTAATAATTATATTTAAAAGTGGCCCAATGACATCTTTTATCAGTGGCATAAGAGTCTACATTAGATATTGCTTGCTTTATTGCTATAACATTAATGCTGGATATTGCTGAAAATCCTGATTTTTCTGCTACTATAGTATTTATAAATACTATAGTATTTATATTTAGTACCTAAAACTATTATCCTAAAAACAATCAGTCAGCTATAGCATCAATAGTTTTGCACCATAGATTTATCATGGATTAGATGAGATCTTTTGACTGAGTTCCTATGATGATTTCAAGTCACTTCATGAAGGAATTCAAGAAAGGAAATTCCATCTCCCATGAGTCAAGAAATTATTTTCATTTTACATATTTGTATCCTGCCTTTATTATTTTTATAAATAACTTAAGGTAGCAAACATGTCCAGCACAACTTCCTCTTTTTATTTTCACCACAACTTGGACCATGTAGCGAAAAAGAATGGCCAGCAGCCATGGTGATTTGAAGTTCCTCTCTTGAAAATATAATGTCCCTCTTTACTGAACTTTACCTCTAAATGGTGAAAAAGAAATAAAGAAGATTTATTTCATCCAGTAATCCTTTTGAGATGTAGAGTAAACAATGGCTGAAGGAAGTTTGGCTAAAACAACTGGAATACAATATTAATTAATACAGGAGGGTAGGTTGTCCCATCAACAACAATCTTGTAAATTGTAGATTGATCTTGTAGATTGACTTCAGAGATATAAACCAATTACTTAATTTTGATGGCTGACGATTAAATTGAATTTGAGTCTCTGTGACCGAAATCCAAAACCTTACATTGCTCTCTGATAATAAGAGAAAGTATGGGAGTGGGGACAGTGGTGAAGAACTCCATGAAGATCATAAGATCATCTCTTTTTAATTATTTTTCTCCCTGGAAATATATACATATGTACATATATTGCTTTCTTTTTGGTCCTTTTTTACTTGTGAGGATGTACTGTAAGTAGCAAATTATTGTGTGAAATATTAAATGCTAATTAATTATTTTTAACCAGAAAGACTTTTAGAAATAATTGACATCACAATGGAAGAGAAGAGGAAGGATACAAAAATTAAATGGGGGGGGGGAGGAGGGAGAAGAGACCTTTGAATGTTGTGGAACAAATTGAGCAAAGAGTTTGATACAGGAAGAAAGAATAGGAAATAGAAAGGAAATAGTACTGGGTAGAAGATTATCAAAGAGAGATTCAACCTAGAACTTAAGGAAAAATTTCCTAACAGTGAGAACAATTAAACAGACTTGCCTCTAGAAGTTGTGGTTGCTCCATCACTGGAGGTTTTTAAGAAGAGATTGGACAACCATTTGTTCAGAATGGTATACAGTCTCCTGGACTAGAAGACTTCCAAGGTCCCTTCCAACCTTATTATTCTATGTTCTAAACACCAATTTTACAGTCTTCATTTTAGAATCAATGAATGGAAGAAATAAGGGGAAGCCAAACAAGTGCTATCAGTATAGGAAATGAAAATACGTTAAGTTGTGCTGACTCCAGAGGTTTTCCACGATAATTTTAAGCATAATATTTTGGGTATTGTAGTTGACAATTATGCTCACCACAGATCCTGAAATTTAGATCCTGAAATTTAGATTTCATTAATTTGGGTCAGAAGAAAAGAAAAAAAGAACAGTGATAGCAAGGGTTCAAATATGATAGGAGTCAACAAAACAAAATGAGGGCTAGATTTTTTAATAATACAAATGATATAATTTTATTTATTACTTTTATAAACCGCCTTTTTTGGTGGGGTGTGTGAAGTTCCTTTTCCTCCTTTGCACTTTTTTTTTCTGAAATAGGCAGACAGACAGACAAATAAGATGAATTGGGATGTTCAAGAGATTGAACATGGAGAGACGGAGATTTTTAAACCAAATGAACTGTTGCTATTTTAATTAAGTAGTTTAAAAGTATTTAAAATCTCAACCCCCTAAAGGGCAAGGAATGATAGATTAGTCATAAAAGAATATTTCAGATACCCAAATATCTAAATATGCAGCTGTCTCAAACTGATTTTTTTCTGAGTTGAGATGCTAAGCATGATCATGCTTGGTTAATACTTGAATGGGAGACTACCAGCAAACCACAGAGCTGCTAGACTGAGAAGATAGAAAGACCTCCTGGTAGAAAACAATGTCAAATCATTTCCAATTCTCACCAAGAAAATGATCTCCCTATGGTTGCCTGGAGCTCATCTTCAGTGGTGTTTCTCAGGCACCCAACTAAATCATCTATTCATTGAGGCTTATTAGCTGGAATTACAACCCACTCAAATATTGTTTGACAGAATATACTGTAAATGTTAGGGGGGGGGAAGAAACAGAAGAAAAAGTTAGTGCCCCCATTCTCCGTTGACCTGCATACATATATTTTAAGATCAAAGGACACATTACACTAACCAAATAGGCTGCAGTTCTTTTGCTGTTTTTCTTTGTTCAAGAGATTGAATTTTTTACTTTACTTTACTTTACTTTACTTTACTTTTTACTTTACTTTACTTTACTTTACTTTACTTTACTTTACTTTACTTTACTTTACTTTACTTTACTTTACTTTACTTTACTTTACTTTTTTATTGTCCTGTACCGTCTGCCAGATGGAAATAGTTAAAAAAAAAAGGGGTGCACAGGATGAGATGGATCTTTAAGAATGCTTTGAACTTTCTTAAGGCAGCTATAAAGCTCTTCCAAAGAGGGGAGAGGGCAACCAATGATCCTCTGGGCAATGATGTTAACCCTCTTTAGTGCTGTCCTATCTGCCACTGTGCAATTGGCAAACCATACACAGATGCAGTAAGTTAAAATACTCTCTATGGTGCAGCGGTAGAAGGCCACCAGCAGTTTTCCATTCAGTTGTTGTTTCCTGAGAAGTCTCAGGTAGTATAATCTCTGCTATTTCTTTCCCAAATATGAAGTTCAAATATTGAACTTCAAGTTTGCATGTGCCAATTTTCTATAAACTGGACATCCACATGGAAGAATAGGGGTCAAGAGAAATTCTGCACTCTTACCTCCTTGTTGAAAAGACTTACTTTGACTGCCAATAGGTCACATGCCTCCAAATGGTTAGACTAATATTCTCAGGGCATCATTCCTTTCTTCCTCTCTCTGTTTCATCTTCTAACGCTGATCTATGGTATGCAGATACTTCTCTGGCTCCATAATGGAGGAACATGCCTATAAGATCTTAGTTGGAGATACACTCAAGAAACTCAGCCATTTATCACCATGTTATTTCTTAAGTGAAGCTGATGTTTTCTTTCATGCCAGCCCCAGTATCAAGAATACTTGTTGGTGAAAGTTTTACTTCTATCTTTAGTGTTTCTCTGTGAATGCATTCATTCAGCTGTATAAACCTATCTGCTATCCAACATTAAATCTTACCTGCCTATTAACAGACATGTAAAAAGAGAGAGAGAGAGACAGACTTTAGTGATATAAATGGAATCCTAACTCTTAAAAAAAAAAAAAAACCAGCTACATGACAAAATAATTTCAAAAAGTGATGATCCCTGACAATATGAAGTACACCAAAAGAATAACTGTGTACATACATTTGTGTATGTTCTTTTGTGTATTTGGGGGAGAAGTCAATGAAAATTTATACTATACCACAACATTTGCTATGGCATTTCAGTTTTCATCCTAATTTTTTTAATCCATTGGGTTCTAAAGGTGGCTTAACAGAGATGTAAAAGATTGAAACATTATAGAGAACCAGTTAAAGCCCAATTAGAAATATATAAATGGAAGCTGCAATTATAAACAATTATAAAAATCCAATTTTTAATGCAATTATAAAAATCCAATTTTTTTTTTTGCAATCATAAAAATACAAAAAATGGCTTGATTGAAAAGGAAAATCTTGACTCCTTTGCAGAAGTTGGAAAAGGTGAAGGAAAAACACAGATGATAAATAATAAGGCAAAAGACATTGTCCTGAAAACCTAATTCCCTCAATAGAATTATATCAATTTTCATTATGTATGTTTGGCTTAAGAAACAGAAATATGGGCTCTTAAAATCATCAGTATCATCCAGAAATGGCCTTTTAAAATTAGCCTTCCAAATTAGTCCATTCTATATACAGTATATATATACCTTATATAATTCTCTTAAGGAAGAAGGAAAACACATTTAAAAAATACTACAAGGTTTTTTGGCAATTCATCTCACTTTGGGGTGGAAAAAAACACCTAGAACTGTGCTCTTTCTGGAAGTCAAATGGTTATTGCAGTTTATATTGACACAGGATTGATTCTTTGTACTCGAGCAGTGGGAGGTCTGTTTCTAAAAAGCCCTGCATCTCATGCTGTTAAGCAAGTAACTTTGTGGTAGTGAAAAGGGTCTCTGAAAGAACTATTAGAGTTGGGGAAAAATGCTCCCTTGGATTAGCTTCAAGAAAAAACCTGTGAATTTTATATCGGCCCTGTACAAGAGCCTCAACCAAGCATTCTTTTTTTTATCTATTCAAGAGATCAAAAGATGGCTTTCCCTCTGAACTGAGGTTGTAAATTCCTGGGAGAATGTAGGCATGTATGTGAAGGATGGCCTTTTTTTGAATGCCTCTACCTGTCCCATCAAATCTGGCAGAAGGGACATCATCTGAATCCTCTGAATTGAAGAATGTCCCCTGGTGGGACCAAGGCATTGTGCCTTTTCTGCAGCAGTACCTCACCTGTTGAAAAACATTCCTAAGTTAGTTGTGTGTGTGTGTGTGTGTGTGTGTGCGCGCGCGCACACACACATCCTGGAGTCAATGTTGATGCCTGGTGACAGGGCAAGTCCCTGCAGATTTCAGAAGTGGTTTGCTTTAGTCTCCTCCTTTAGAATGAGAGAGGGTATTTGTCACAAGCTCACCCAGCTGTCTTTGTGCCCAAGGGAGGACTAGAACTCACGATTTCCTGGGTTCTAGCCTGGCGCCTTAACTACTACAGTACACCAAACTGGCTCTCATTAAGTTGATGTTGAAGGCACAAAATGTATCTTCTGGAGAAATGCACTAAATTAACCTCTTTCCTTTTGGAAAGGGAAATTGAGTAAGAGTAAGGCATTGAATTTTGGAGGAAAATTTTCAAGTAATAATAGAATATCCTTTCAATTGGTGATTCCCTTCAATTTTCCTCTTTTTTTTTTTTTTAAATGATCTGTCGTTGTCTTCTTCTGGGATTTTTTTTTTTCAGATGGCAGTTCAGTCTATAGTTTTGGGATTTCTGATGGTTTCCCATCCATCCAATAGGCCCTAAAATTGGGTAGATGGTGCCCAACTTTAGCGGATGGTATTTTTTCCCCTTTCTTTAAGTCACTCTGGCTATAGGAGAAGAGCAGGCAGAGATGGGAGCCAAAATAAAATGTATCATCCATTTAGAATCCTTGCTTTGCCACAAGAGACCCAAGTCCATCCCACCCCCCTTGAAGTCTTGTGATCCTTATCTAGTACCAATTTAGTGTTGACCATTAATTGACCATTAATTGACTGGATTCTTGTCTACGTGCTTCAATAAATCATTTATGCTGCATTCTATACAAATGGTCCAGATTCTTTGTATATAACATTGGCATCTTCAATAGCATGTAATAGGAAAAACAGGCATGCCAAACTGGAAATATCAAACTGACTGAAACAGAAATTTCTAGGCAAGATAAACCAATGGGTATAAGGAGATTATGTTTTCGTGTAAAGTTATTTAGGAAGGGAAGAGATAATTATCTTAAGAGAGTGAATGAATAAAGTAAAATATTATTAAAATAACACCATGGAGAAGCAAATAGACAAAGAAATGAAGAATTCCAAAACTTTCCCCCCTTATGTACTGTATGTAATATGTAGGAGTGGATGTCTGAATGTGGATATATGTACATGCAATGTGCTTCAATTCTGTACATTTAAACAGGGAGATGAACAAGCATGAGTTTGCAAGTTGGGAGAAAAGGAAACTTTCTTAAATCCAAATAGTCTAACTATTTGGCTGGAGATCTGCTGCTGGAAATTAATTCAGAAGGGGCAATCCATGAATCCAATACTTAAACATTGCATTGAGCTGGGTTTATTCTGGCTGCTTTGTAATCCCTTAGTTTATGTAGCCCTTCAAAAGTCATTTTGACACTTTAATCTTTCCTCCATGGACTGGCCATTTTTATGCTTTGAGCTGGTTGGATTCAAATGAGCTTCATATTGACTGCATCACTGTAAAGATTTCCAGTAAGCAGATGCACAAGAATTTGTCAGATGAAAGTGACAACCTGTATCCTATAATCTGATCGAATGCAATTCTTTGTATGTGTTTCATGCAAAGCCAGTACCTTATCAGGGGACTATAATCAAAATATCAAGAAATGTTATATAATGCTAAGCTCTGAAAGCTTACATGCCATGAATAAGTTAAATACTTATTTCTCAAGATTTAATAGAGGCTGACTTAAAAAATATGTAATAGTGCACATTTCAGTTTTTAAAAAATCATTTTATTAAAATAACAGTATTTCCTGCCAGTCTTCACCGCTTTTACTTTTTTTCCAAGGAATCATTTGCAGGTAAGTTTATAATCATTTTCTGGATCAGAATTCTTGGATATAATTTTGGATTATACACGCTTGTTTGGCTCCCATTAATGCCTATTAGAAATAAGCATTTCATGTTGCATTACATGCCTTATTTATAGCAACCGTTTCAAGTAATTAAATATATAATATTTCAGATATATAAATGACATGAAATATGCAGTTTCAAAGCTCTTTGATGCCGACACCATAGATGGAAGAGTCAATTTTGAGCTCTGTCAAGATCAAACTCCAGATTGTGGGCAGAGTTAGCCTGCAATACTGCATTCTAACCACTGCGCCACCAGGGCCCCTAGTGGAGATGGAGATCTTGTGCTTGTTGCTCCATTTCAACAGAAGCAGCCCCAATGTAGCTCATTTAGTGGGGCTGGACTCCTTCTGCACAACAGTCTCACAGACCACCTTTGCTCTACACTCTTTGCAACCAGCCAAGCTCTTGTGTTGAGAGGGGGCAGTAATTATGTGCCCTCAACTTCAAAGAGTGACAGCTACTGCCTCTGCTAACTACTGACTTATCTGACTTTGTCTGCCTGATCAGACACCAATCTGGCTCATGGTGTTGGAGCTGCCTGCTCATTGTGTGTGTGCTTCCTCCTCTGATTCATCCAAGAAGCTTTTTCAGGTCACTTCTTCAGTTCAGTTTCTTCAGAAACTGAAGAAGCTTCTTGAATGAGAAGCAAAATGTTTTTTTAAAAAAAGCCCAGTTGCCTTTTGGGGAAAAAAAAACACCCTTGGAACAACCATGATCTGGATGATTGAGAATCTCCATAGACATATTCACACTAGTGATATAAAATATGTCCACATTAGTGATATAGTATTGAAGCAATGGTTGGATGATGCTTTATACTGTATGGCCGCAATGACTCCTTATGGAGGAATTGATAATATGTGTGAAACTTTCCCATTCCAATTCATTGCTAGATTGAATCAGGCATAGAAAACTAAGTAACATTCAGAAAGGTTTCTAGGAAAATGAAAAAAAAAATACTTAGAAGATGGAAGGGGTTTTCTCATGAAGATATGTCCTAGGGAGCAGGGAAGAACATTGTTTGATTGCAACCTTTTTTTTAAAAAGCCTGAGATATGTTGAATTATTAAGAGATGTGTCTTTCCTCTGTATTCATGAATGCTGCACCATGTCAGAAAATGTTTTGCTTCAAATACCTGATTACAAATAGACTTTTCTGAGGTCCTTCCATGATGACAGCCACTTGAGATAATCATATGCAGTTTTCTTATTACATATTTGTAAGAAAAATATCAAACAGGATGTGAAATCAACTATGTTCTGATTATCCGTGACTGAATATGTCAGAAGGAAGAATTCTTAATTCAAAGTAAAATATTTTTTCATCTCTCCTATTTTTCTTTCCCATATTTTCCCCTGTGTGTCTCTTTTGTTCCTTTAAATGTTGGGATTCTTATGCTATAGAAAAGTAATAATTACTTACAATAAATTAGTACTAACACACACACACACATATTTTTCTGGAGGTTAAGATATTACATTAAGAGCAGAGAGACCGTGAGTTTTAGCTCATGAGTTTCTTACATATGGAAGCCAATTGGGTTATCACTCCCTCTTAAACCTAGAAAGAAGGAAAACATTTTGCTGACTTAAAAACTGAACAACTTCTAGGAAGGAAGGAAGGAAGGAAGGAAGGAAGGAAGGAAGGAAGGAAGGAAGGAAAGAAGGAAGGGGAAGGGGAAGGGGAAGGGGAAGGGAAAGGGGAAGGGGAAGGGAGACAAATAGTATCCTATCAGCTAAGAAACATGTACCTACCTCAAATGAACCCTATTGAAATGGTTAAAAACTCCATTCACACCAATATTCAAAATGGAATCCAATAAGTGATGGAAGTATCCCCAAATTTTGAAATGTTTTAATATCTGATTTCTTGCCAGGGCAGGAATTTAGCATCAAGAGTAGAAATATGGTTTAGCAATCAAATCATTTATAAGATCCAATGTTCTTATCAAAATGATTAAATGAACATTGCCATGCTGTAATGCTTTCTGTTAAAAACCAACAGACAATGATATGGTATTGTTCTCTTGCTATTTAGAACTAATGAAGAATAAGAAGTTTTATTCAGCGGGATGAAATGTTGATGGATTCACCAATACAAAAAGTGAAACCATATTATAGATAAGTACTAGCTATTGTGTTTTGGTAAGTGTGGATTGCAATACATCTCCAACAAGACACTCTTACCTCAACTTTTCTCATGAAAAGTTGAACAGAAAGTTTTGATAAATCAGCACAGGTAAAATGAGAATGATTTGTTTGATCAAACCTGGAGCTGAGGCAGAATTTCCTGTTCCTGCCCTTTAATTCCAAATAAAAATTTGAAAGGCTGACACTGGGAGTATAAGAGTAGTGAGCGTGTGTAATTATTTAAGCCCTGTCCTTTCTTTTCTCCAATAAAAAAGAGTGTTTGTTCTCCTGCCTTCTTATTGCAAAGATACAGAGAGTTTAACTCACAAGAAGTCTGTTTCAACTAAGGCTCACTCATTGGCTCTTGAAGCTGAGGTGAGAGGTTAAATTCAACCCAAGAGAAAGAATAGAGTTGATATTAGAAGAGTTTTGGAATTGCACTGGCATCTCTTAAAGTCCCCTAGCTCCGTAGAAGACTGACCTATTCTTAAAAAGGTTACTGAACTGGAGAAACCTATTTCCAAAGTTAAGTGGGAAACAGCCAACTCAGGTTTTGCACTAGAAACTATTGATTTGAATGCAGTGTAGATCATTACATTGATGTCTACGCACATTTATTCAGGTTCCCAGCTGCACTTATAAATTCCTTGCCAATCCTTTGGCAAGGATGGCTATTAATCTATTAAAGAGACTGGGATCAGAAAGTTCATAGCACTTATAATGACTATAAATAGACACATAGACAAATAAATAATAAAGCAAAGCTGTGCTGCAATCTGTCCTTTAGTTTTCTGGAGATTTCCTCCATTAAAAACTAGCAAAAACCACAAAGGCAACAATATGTTATGGACTGGGGTTCCAAGTGGTGGAAGAGGCTATTTAGCTTTATCGAGTTCAAGAATCCAAGTTGAAGGGACCTTAACAGATGGCTGCCTAGCTTCCATTGGAGCATAGGGATCGAAGGAACTCTCGCCCCTTCTTTAGATCACAGCAAACTTTTTGTTCTTTTTGTTAAGAAATTTTCCCTCCCCCCCCCCCAGTTAATATTCAATTAGAAACTGCCATCTTACATCATGAATTTCATGTATTTCATGTCCTGCACTTGCTATGTTGGAAAAACAGATTTGTCCTAAGTCTAGGTAACCATCATTTAGTTATTTGAAGTGTGCTATCACTTCACCATTGAACTGCACTTTTGTAGACTAAACAATTCCCAATGGTTTGAGTCTCTTTCCACTAAGAGTTCATTGAAGGTCCTCAATCCATGAAGTATTAGAATGCCTACAGGATTTCTTCTTAGGGATGTTTATGAATTTGCTATTTAGTTAAGCTATGGGGGAGAATTTCTTACTTTCCACCCCTCTTTAGCCTCCCTGGTTATATTCCTTGTGAGGAGTATATGAAGATAACACAGTTCTAGCCTGCATAAACAGAAGGATAGAATCAAGATCACTTGAAGTGTTAATACCACTTTATAATGCCTTGGTAAAGCCACACGTGGAATACTGCATTCAGTTTTGGTCGCCACGAAGTAAAAAAAGATGTTGAGACTCTAGAAAGAGTGCAGAGAAGATCAACGAAGATGATTAGGGGACTGGAGGCTAAAACATATGAAGAACGGTTGCTGGAATTGGGTATGTCTAGTCTAGTGAAGAGAAGGACTAGGGAAGACATGATAGCAGTGTTCCAATATCTCAGGGGTTGCCACAAAGAAGAGGGATTCTTCTTTCTATTCTCCAAAGCACCTGAAGGCAGGACAAGAAGCAATGGGTGGAAACTAATCAAGGAGAGAAGCAACTTAGAACTAAGGAGAAATTTCCTGACAGTTAGAACAATTAATCAGTGGAACAACTTGCCTCCAGAAGTTGTGAATGCTCCAACACTGGAAGTTTTTAAGTAGATGTTGGATAACCATTTGTCTGAAGTGGTGTAGGGTTTCCTGCCTAAGCAGGGGGTTGGACTAGAAGACCTCCAAGGTCCCTTCCAACTCTGTTATTCTATTCTATTCTATAATGAGAAATAGATGACAGTGTCCTGCTTTTCACTAGATAATCATTTTCTTAAATCCCAAAGAAAGACACTATGCAGAAATTATTTGTAACGGGCCTTTTGTGGGAAGGGCAGGGCAGGGCAGGCAAAAAAAGATGGAAAGACGTGTCACTGAAAATGACACTGCTATCAACTGATAATAAAGTAAACCCCAAATCCATCCTTTCAGAAGAACTGAAAAGCAATTATCAAGTATTCTAAGAATAATAGCAATAGCAATAAGCACTTAGACTTATAATACCGCTTCACAGTGCTTTACAGCCCTCTCTAAGTGGTTTACAGAGTCAGCCTATTGCCCCCAACAATCTGGGTCCTCATTTTACCCACCTCAGAAGGATGGAAGGCTGAGTTGACCTTGAGGCTGGTGAGATTCGATCTGCCAAATTGCAGGCAGCCGGCAGTCAGCAGAAGTAGCCTGCAGTACTGCACTCTAACCACTGCGCCACCATGGCTCATAAGGTAGAAACATGGATGTCTCTTTGGTCATTGGGGAAAGAAAACCTTTGAGGAAATCTAGATTTCAGCACAGAATTGTAGTGACCCTAAAATTCAATAGCAACCTTTTGAATTTTCAATACTTCTGCATATGAAGCTCAATATGAGCTAAAACTTGATCTGTTCTCCCATAAGCCCTAAAACTGGATAAAAAGAACCCAATTAAAGAAATGAGTCAAAACATTATGCTGTAAGTTATATATTGTGTGAAATTTTCTCTCTCTCTCTCTAACTGGTTTGATTGTGATTGTGATTGTCACTGCTGTGGTGTGTGTGTGTATGTGTTAAGACTTTTACATTGTGAATTTTTAATGCTGTAAGCTTCCCAGAGTCACAATGTATTAGTTGAATGACCATATAAGTTTGTTATAAAGAATAGAATTAGAATTGGAATTGGAATTGGAATTGGAATTATTAGAATTAGAATTATTAGAATTAGAATAGAATACTATTTTATTGAATGTCATTCCAAAAACTACCATTATTACAGCAAATTTAATGTATTCTAGAAACAAGTAAAACAATGTTAATTTGTTCCATCTCATTTTTAAAATAACAAAGGAATTTTGGTAATTTCTTCTTTTTCTTTACAAAGCAAACAATATTTCTCAGCCATTCCAAGCTTTAGGAAGTTTACAGAGGTACACCAGGTGATGCCAGGCGTGTCTGAACAATGCTCCTTAGGAGGCGAGTTTGCTTAGGAGTAGAGTCTAAATTGCAAATAGTAGCTCCTTATGAAGGGGTTGATTGCTGGCAATTGCATTGTGGATGTCAGATGTGAAAGATCAGAACCACAAGTGAATTTCCATTTAAACTGATTTATTACTACACATGCCTATGCAGAGGCATCTACTCAACTAACAATTAGTACTATTTTTGTTATAGATAAATATTAATGGGATTCAAGAGGGATCGGACTTAGTCCATTTGTGGCTACGTACAGACTCTACATGATTCCTCTTTTGACTCCACCATTAGGTTCTACCACTCCTTCTCCTACAGTGGATCGAAAAACTGTAGGGTAGACTCCAAGTGGCTCTAGTTTAGTTATCCCCTCAATTCTTAAACATCAGTGCTGGATATGGTATCTTGATAACTGACCTAGTATTTATTGATGCTCCTGTTTATTAAAGGCTCCTAACTTTTGAATGGCTTTTACAACCTTGAGAATTTCGCTATAACAGTTTGTTATCCGCTGAGGGAAACCTGTTCACGAACCTTAGACTGACTCTGCTGTCAGTAATTGCCCTTATATGCTCCAGAGCTGATTATTATTTAGCTTGGCAGTGCATGCCCTAAACAGATCATAATGAGTGAATCGTCAAGTAAGTGCCCTCTACCCTTCTCTCAAAGCTGACTATTCCTCTAGAAATGCAATAACAAAGCATTTTTTCCACCTTATTTTTTTCTTCTTTTTAATGGTGTGATGGTTTTGGATAAATGTTTTCTGCATTGTATGATGGATATTGAAATGTATACATTTCAACATTTAAAGTGATAAGAAGTTGATAAGATACCTGTGGGAAGAGATATCTTCTTAAATTATTTAGTCAATCGGGTGTGAAAAGGTATAATATCTTAAAAGGACACATATTGGTAGAATGAAAGACAAGTGCAATGAAGCCTGAATTTATAAATTTGCAGCTTTCTTCAACCTTTAAAACTGTAAATACACTTCTTTCCTTAAAAAAAAAAAATCTCTTCCCCCTCTCTTTTACTGACAATTCTGGAGGTATGCTGTAGTTATAATTCTTTTTTACTTTTACAAAATTGGGCACCAAGGATGATGACGTGTGTGTTACCTCAGCTACAATCTGTTCTCTTAGTAAAATAAAATGAATTAGAACTGGAACCTAAAAAAAGTTGCGATTAACATTAAAAGTTTTGGTGGTGGTGGTTTATTTATAAGCTTTGTATTCCACCCATATTATGGGCAGCTAAGATATTATAAACAATAACTTAAGACATACTGTATTCCAACAACAATAAAATATTAAGGTGAAAAGAATAAAACTAAAGCTAAATTGGAGGTTGCTGATTGATTAATAACAGATCCCACTTCTCTGCCTGCTCATCCTACTCCCTCCCTCCTAATCTTTTATCAGGAGCAACAAAGCTGATTAGGGGACTGGAGGCTAAAACATATAAAGAATGGTTGCTGGAATTGCAGGGTTTGGGTATGTCTAGTTTAATGAAAAAAAGGACAGGGGTGATATGACATCAGTGTTCCAATATTTTAGGGGCTGCCACAAGGAAGAATCTATTCTCCAAAGCACCTGAAGGCAAGACAAGAAGCAAAGGATGGAAACTAATCAAGGAGAGAAGCAATCTAAAATTAAGGAGAAATTTCCTGAGAGTTAGGACAATTAATCAGTGGAATGAGTTGCCTCCAGAAGTTGTGGGTGCTCCAACATTGGAGATTTTTAAGAACAGATTGGACAAACATTTGTCTGAAATGGTACAGGGTTTCTTGCTTAAGCAGGGGGGGTTGGATTAGAAGACATCCAAGGTCCCTTCCAACTCTGATATTCTGTTATTTTAGTTAGAGTTGATCATTTGTATTTTTATCGTATTTTATTTGTATTGTATGCATGTTTGGTGTAGTTTTATCCTTTTTAACATTGTAAGCTGCCCAGAGTTACCCATGGTAAGATGGGTGGCCAATAAATTTAGTAAATAAATAAAATAAATTATAATTCAGATAAAGACTAAAATTTAAGATAAAACAAGGTCAAACCCAAGTATCCCCTTGAGCAGTCAAATTTTAACTGCTTTCTGGAAAGTAGCAATATTTCTGGCAATACCTTATTTGAAAAGGATGGGGACACCACCAAGAAGTCTTGTTTCTAGATGCCAGTCTCCCTAATGTCCTGTGGAGAAAGAATCTGAAGCATCCATGCCCCAGCCCACTATCAAGCATAAATACAATGGATAAATTCTACTTGGGAAATGAACTCCTTATGTAGCCTGTATTTATTTCCCAGGTGGTGAACCTGACCATCCTTAGAAACCCCACTACCAGGAAACGAGGATAACTCTGATATAATTCTTTTCCTGCAGCTGATGTTCAAAAGATGATACACCTAATCCAGAAAGTGGCAGCTAGCTGTCATGATTGGCAACCTCCGTCAGCTTTATCCTCAATGATAGTAATTTGTCAGATCCAATTAGTCAGCTTTTCAAAACCTCTAAGATGTCCATCATCTTGTGGCAAAGTCTTCCACAGTTTAGTAAACTGCTGCTAACTATGTGAAGGTTTTGCTTGCTTGAAGTCCAACACCTTTGGACTTCATATGATGACTTTAATTACCAATACAATAGGTTGAGGTGATACCTTGATATTTTTTTCCATCCATCATATTGTGAAAATATTTATTTAATTTACTTAAAAAAAAATGAACAGGGACAGTTTCTACAGTTTTCCTCCCTGGATAATTTTAGTTGTCCTTTTCCACCTTCTCTCACATTCTGTATTTAAATGGAGCGAAATTCCCTTTCTTTCATGCCTATGTTGATAGAATCAAATAGAGCTTGACTTAAAAGACAAACTCTAAAAGTTAGATTTCAACCACAGAGTGTGTAATGTCCCTCTTTTCCTTTTTTTTTTTTGTCTACTCTTGCTGACTAGGCATCCTGTACAAAAATTTATGATGATGATAAAGGCATCTTTCCAAATAGCTTATTTGATTTTCTCATTAATAAATTTATCCAAGCAGCTCCAGGTTTCCATAGAAGTCAATGAGCCAAAAGCTACTTTCCAACTACTTTTCATCCCATCCCTGTTTTTATCTCACACAGAATGGCTATTAGATGTCTTTTGAGGTTCACTTTATTACTGTTTGTCTAGCAAACTACCTTTGTTTTCTGTTTCCTTATTTGTCCTGATTCTGTTGCCTCCTATATAGTATCCTTACATTCTGTTAGATAAAGTACCTTTTGGAGATGTTCCCTCATGATATCTTCTCACTTGAGACGCAATAGAAGTATTAGGAGCCAAAGAAGCTGTAGACCTGAGGAAGCAGCATGATTTTAATGCCAGAGAAGATATAAGAGTAATATTTTGTAATATTCTTTTTGTAAGTAAATGCAATAGTCTTTCACTGTTGCCATGAATATATTTTTGCTTTCTTGGAAAACCAAAGCAGTTTCTTCTTTTGTTAATGAGAAATGAAAATACAGAAAGTTTTCAGGCACCCTGGAAATGTCTCACTAAACCATCCGTATTGTAGGCTTTATTAGCTTTTGGAAGCAAGAAATAAGAAAATATATTTATTACATGGAAGTAAGGATATCTCTTCAGATAATTGATAGAAGATAATATTTGTAGCTCAGGATTGAACTATGAGTCATTGGTGCTGTCTGAGCTTGTTAGTTTTCTGGCCGATGTTTCATTTCCAAACTAGGTAACATCAACAGTACTAGACTAGAACCTCACACTTCTGATAATTTTTTATTGCTCAGGTCTAACCAGAAAGAAAAACATGATTGGTATGAGTTGGTTTAGATTCCAGCATTTTTCTGGGTACAATTCCAAGTTCCACAAAGCAAGGACCATCTTCAGTTTGGTTCTGGTCAGTCTGTTTGGAATTGGATGGTGTTCTTGAGATATCTTTGGCTTGGAAATTGAAGAGAACAAGTTCCTTCATCACTGTCTTGGTCTAAACAAGCTCTCTCTCAGTTCTGTGCAATTGCCTGGTTATGGCTTAAGTAGTATGTCAAGGCCTTCTCTAGCACAGTGGTTCTCAACCTTCCTAATGCCGCGACCCCCGCCCCGCCGCCGCGACCCCCTCCCCGCCCTGCGCGCGATGAATTGACAAAGGGGGGCATGGCACCAAGATGGTGGGCTAGCGCGCGCTTAGGCGACCCCTGTGAAAGGTTCATTTGATCCCCAAAGGGGTCGCGACCCACAGGTTGAGAACCACTGCTCTAGCAGAAATTGTGATCTAGAACAGAACCCCAAGACTTAATATTCATACCAGTGGTGGGTTGCTACCGGTTCGCACCGGTTTGTGCGAACCGGTAGCGGCGGCAGGAGGCTCCACCCACCCACCCGGATGTCATCAAAAACGCTCTGCGCATGCGCAGAAGCATTGCACGTGCCCGCGCCCGTGCGCTCCTGTTCCCGAACCAGTAGCAAAGGTAAGTGAAACCCACTACTGATTCATATTCAATGTAAGCACCCTATTCGTCTTCCACTTTAGAAGAAAAATTATTTTTCTTCATTTAATCTGCCCTGCTATCGCACTCAGTAAATGTGGACTGTATTGAAAAGAAGCTATGATAAGTGTAGAGTATGTAGAGGAATGGGGGTTTTAATGTCATGCTGCCCCTAAGAAGTCTTTAGTATCTTATCAGATGAATAACGAATACTAATAGCAGATAATTCTGTAAATGGCGGACATTCCTACTTAGGTGAAATGATTTTGTAAGTCTGTGAGCCATTATTTCTGTCATCTAGCAAAAACTCAGGGCAGAATAATGAGACACATTATACTTCCCAGAGCACTTGAAACTGAAAATGTTGGAGAAGGTCTTCAAAAACAGAATAATTTAATTAGCTTAAAACTTGGGAAAGAATGCAGCCACTGTCTTGTGGCTATGCTCTTTCATTTGGCAGGTCATTTTCTAATATCCCATGATAGAGATAATTTCTTAAAAACTTACACACACACACACACACACACACACACACACACACACACACACGCTACATAAGTGTTAGGAACATATTGTATCATGATCTGAATGCACAATTGAGTAAAAATTTTCAGTATAATCTGAAATTTAAGAATCCCCACATTATTTCATAGATTGCCATAGGTAGCCTACAGAGGAGGTCAACTTCATTTTTCAAGAGTTTTAGCTTTTATCAATGAGAGCAAGATAACCTCATCTAACATATTACTTTTGTATAATAGTAACAAGTCATTCCTTTTATGTACAATGCTTGCCTAATGGTCTAATTCTGGTGAATATGATTTTGGCTGTATGCCAGCCATGACCAACAACATACCTACTTTATGAAAGTATCAATTGGAAGGGATCTTCCAAGCTTTTTGATCTAAACTCTCTGCCCTGATCAGAGCAGTAACCCACAAACCATATCTAGAAAAGTATCAAGAATGCTCTGAAATATCTGTAATAGTTATCTGGATTCCCATTACCCAACTATTTCTATATAGCAGAATCAATACTATCAATACTGACTCACCAATAAAACAGATTAGAGGTCTCTGAATTTTGCACTCCAATACTGTTGACAAGATTCCATTGGGCCAAAAGTTTCCTCTTCTGACGTAATTTTCAGCCAGGCAGGAATCAAGTGACTGATCCACTCTTCACTATCTACTCTGCAAGGTTCTCTATAGGGTAATTAACTGAAGAAAGGAACTTCTTCAGTTCCTTTGGTATTCAGCCAGTTCAGACCGGTTTGCCCAAACCGGTAGCGGAAATTGTGGGTGGGGGTGGGCCCGCCCACTCACCCCGGCTCTATGCCATCCTAATTAGGCATGTTTTTGAGGCCAAGCGCATGCGCGTAAGACGCGCAAGCAAAGCGCATGTGTGGAAGGCAGGCGTGCGTGAACCAGGTGCGCGCACAAAGCGAGCGTGCACGCACATGGCGAACCGGTAGTAACATAATGTGAGACCCACCACTGGTTCCTTTCCATGTTGTGACCAGGCAAAAATCAATCAACTGGAACAACTAAATCTCTGAGCACTGAAACTGGTGGAGGGAGGTGGCATGTTCAAATAAATAAACAAATAAAATGTGCCTCTAGAAGTTTCTACTCAGCTGCCTAAAGATAATCTCTTTCTACGTTGTTGTAACACCAGCAAAGAGGCTCTTCTCTCCCCCTCACTCACTATGTATGCATTCCCCTCTTATTTTGCCAATTATGCAAAATAACATGGGGGAATGTTAATGTTAATGAGTTAATGTTAACTCATGTTGCTAATTGAATATATGGCCTGTTAAGATGGTCTCCTGAACTTGCTACGTCTGTATGGGGACAAATATGCTGGCTAGATATCTTAGACATAATAGTCTAATTATAATAATATCAAGACATAATAGACAACCAATCCCTGAGCACCAAGATCCAAAGTTCTTTCCAAGTTAGTCACCATTTCTCCTAACAAAATTTTTGCCTGCAAGAGAGACCCTGGATCTCTGCTCCTTACATTGAAAGTCCAATGTGACTGCAGGATGCTGGTTGAGATAGCAGTGATTAACCCCTCTTACCCCCTCCTCACAAAAATAATAATAATTATCAAGTGTGATGGATGTGGGAAATATTCACACCTAGAAAAGAACACTCGCCACAATGTTGAGAAGCCACTTCCAAATAATCTGGTAAGGTAAATACACATACACACAAATGCACTCCATTTTTTCCCCCAAGAGCAGGGGAAAAAATTAATAAAAAGGAGTGTGATGATGAACCCTTTGAAGCACAACAAAAGGAGCCGTGGTTAAAATTTTAACAAGTTAGAATCATTAGCTAAACAAATGCTGACAGTCCAGCATTACATTTCAAGTCACACATGCTCAGAACAAAGGCTTGACTAGTGAGGCAGTTTTAATAGGTCCCTCTGCATACGCCTAATTTTTCCCAGACAGACACATCCTTCACCATTCTGCTCCATAGAATCTAAAATGCCATTTTCGATTAATCCTTGCTTCTTATAGATTGGCTGTTTCAGCTTTTAGAGGGAAGGAGGGAAAAAAAAAAGAAAGAAATTCCAGGGATTGTCTTCAAGGGAGGGGAAAGGTTCTAGCTAATTTTTCTTCTCTACCCCCTTCTCTTTTAATTCCAAAGCCATTTGAGGCAGAAAGAATTTGGAAAGGCAGAGAAAAAAGGAAGATGAGCTAATATTTTCATCTGCAGACTTTCAAGAAAAAAAAAATCATCCAACCAGAATTATTACTTCTTTTAAAACTCAGCTTCATCATTGTAGCATTCTGTAGATATGAGAGGTGGTAAATTTATTTGGCTGAACATCTTCTTACGATCAGGCGATGTGGTCTTGGTGTTTTCATCTCCCAGAAGTCCTCCACTTATGACCAATTATGTCTACAATTGAGCCCAAATTTTCTGTTGCTGAATGAGACAGTTGTTAAGTGAGTTTTGCACCATGTTGTGACCTTTCCTGCCACAGCGGATAACTTGAATCGCTGCAGTTGTTAAGTTGGTAACACAATTATAAAGTGAATCTGTCTTCCCCATTGACTTAGCTTGTCAGAAGGTCACAAAAGAAGATCACATGACTCCAGGACACTGCAACCATTATAAAGATTAGTCAGTTGCCAAATGTCTGAATTTTGATCACATGGCCATGGGGATGCTGCAACAGTTGTTATGTGTGAAAAATGGTCATAAATCACTTTTTTGTAATTTCAAATGATCACTAAATAGCAATAGCAATAGCACTTAGACTTATATACTGCTTTACAGTGCTTTACAGCCCTCTCTAAGCGGTTTACAGTGTCAGCAAATTGCCCCCAACAATTTGGGTCCTCATTTTACCCACCTCGGAAGGATAGAAGGCTGAGTCAACTGGTGAGATTTGAACTGCCAAATTGCAGGCAGCCAGCAGTCAGCCATAATTAGCCTGCAGTACTGCACTCTAACCACTGCGCCATCGTGGTTCACTAAATTCACTAAATGAATGGTTGTAAGTCAAGGACTACCTGTATTGTGATTCTCCAATCATCATTCAGCCAGTTCTGTTGGCCAGTGGTGAAATCCAATTTTTTTTACTACTGGTTCTGTGGGCATGGCTTGGTGGCCCTGGTGTGGCTTGGTGGCCATGGCTTGGTGGGCGTGGCAGGAGAAGGATACTGTAAAATCCCCATTCCCTCCCCATTCCAGGGGAAGGATACTGCAAAATCTCCATTCCCACCCCATTCCAGGGAAAGGATACTGCAAAATCCCCATTCCCTCCCCACTCCTGGTGGAAGGATACTGCAAAATCCCCATTCCCTCCCCACTCCTGGGGGAAGGATATTGCAAAATCTCCCTTCCCACCCCACTCTGGGACCAGCCAGAGGGGGTATTTGCCGGTTCTCCAAACTACTCAAAATTTCCGCTACCAGTTCTCTGAACTACTCAAAATTTCCGCTACCGGTTCTCCAAAACCTGTCAGAACCTGCTGGATTTCACCCCTGCTGTTGGCTGAATCATATTCTTCCTCTAACTGTTGCATCACAGTGATTTCTTATTCCCACAGGTGAAATAAGCAGACAAACAGATAGGCGTGCAAATGTACATATGGGGACAAACCAAATGAAAGAGTACAATATTACTACAACCAATTACTTGTACAATGTGCAAGTAATTGCACATTGAATGGAAATTGATCTAAAGACCTTTGAATTACTATGGTCCGTGTCCAATCCACCCAGCCTCTCTTTGTATCCATGGCTAGAGAAAAAAATTTACTTTATCGCAAGTAAAGACTAGCCCCCCTCAATAACAATGTTTTCTTTATTTATTGAACCATTGCAGTGCACAATGAGGGTTTTTAAATACCATATGAAAGTATCTGTCCCTTTCTTGCTAGTTATGAAGATGTAGCTAATGAGATTGCATTAGAAAGAAGCCAACAACATTCATGTAAAAGCAAGATAAACAGGGGGGAAAAAAACAGCTTTCTTGCAATTCTAGCCAATGCTCTGAATTAGTAACATTCTAATCACTTTTAATGTTAAGCTAAGGAAAAGGTTGTACAGCAATTATTTTGGCTATCATGGACCCTTGACCATGCTATTTATTTCTTCAGCAACTAGGCTGCTTATTACAGTAAGCAACGTGTTCCAGCATTTTTGGCCTTTTCATTTTCAGAAGTGGGATTGGATTAGACAGATATTTCCACCATTACTGCAAAAGTGAACCAAAGAATGAAGTTATCTACAAATAGATTCTTCCAGTTTAATGTGGTGTCTATGGTGGTATTATTTTAGCTGGTGAGAAAGTTAGATGTTTCATGATGCTGATGAGTTTCTGGAATTAAAGAAATGAAGCAAGAATGAAACAGGAAAATCAAATTTAAATAGTTTGGAGCGATGCTAATAATTAAAGAGCGTTAATTTTTTTAAAAAAAGCCATAGCCGACACTCAAAATGCTTGATTCTCTCAATGTATGTAGTTTCAGATACATAAAGCAAATTATACTGTAAGAGTCAATAGGATTTGGTGGCTAGTTAATAAAACATGCATAGGGGAAAATTTTACTTCACAGCTGTCACTACAAAATAACGTGGCCTTACCAAGCCTTCTTCTCTTTTTTTTTCTATGCATAATGACATATACAGTATCCCCTTTTCACGAAGATGCAGAATTTCATCACGTTTATATTTGTAATTTGGATGACAGCCTCTTCTAATTTGGTTTTCTTTATATATTATGGGTTACAGCTCTTAGAATTTTCCGAGTCTATGGTATCTGGAATTTCTGTAGGAACAACAGCTGCACTCTACCAGATTAGACGTGGTTTGTGCTTATTTGCTTATTATGTGATGAACAATGAACAGAAGCATGCAACATCTGAGATTTCATTGAAAGTCCAACTTGTTTCAACCTATTTCTGCCTCCATCTGTCTTTCTGACAATTATCCCTTCCTCGATTTGGGCCCCCAGGCTACAAACCCCAGAAATAATTAATTTCCTTATTATAACAGTCTCAGTAACAAATAGACGATGGCGTCTGACTCCCATTTTTAAATTTTATTTTAGAAATGTAGAAGCCAGTCTTTCCTTTCCCAAAAGACATGGAGTACAGCCAACAAAATTAAAATTCAATGCAGCAATACAAGAACAACACAACAACACAAAACATCACATGAAGGCCAAATCTAATAATAACCAGCATACACACACACACACACACACACACACACACACACACACACACACACATGTGTACATATACAAGTTCCATTTTAACATTTAAAAAGCCCCTGTTTGACAGACAGAGTTTTAACATGGTATTATAAAGAGTAGATCATTGATACTAGATGTGCTTTTCAGAAGGCCATTCCAAAATTCAGATACAGCAACTGAGATGGCTATCTTCTTTATAAATGATAAATGAATTTTCTTTAAAGAAGAAAAGGCATTTCTATTCAGCAAGATGAAGAAGATGGTTTTCTTTGATTTATTTAGGTAATCTGAAGCTCTGGACTTAATTGCCTTTCGATTATAGTACCCATCATTTCATCTCTTTTAATCCAGCCTGAGTTCATTTAGACTCTATTCATTTTATACAAGGATCACTGGTTTATAACTTAAAAAAAAAAACCTTTTTTGGCATCACTGCTGGGAGAGGAGGAGAAAAATGGCATAAAGTGAAATGAAGAATATTTTTTTTCCAATCAGGTTTCTAAATATGTGGGCTTGTAGAAATGAATAGCTGAAAGCAAGACCCTCATTTTAAATGTTGTAGCAAGAATTTTAACAATATCAGACCTAAGTATTTTGATACTGATAACTTCTGGGATCCAGCTATCTATGGTTGATATTGTACATTTGAATATATCTTGGAAACAAAAAGAAAATAATCGTAATAATAATCATAGGTGCCCTTGGGTGCAATCCCAAAATATCTGAAGCATCACCTGAACACTATCAGCATTAACAAATTCACCATTCGTCAATAGCAAAAGGCAGCTTTACTCGACAGCTTACATCCTGCAATGATACCTCTAACACCGTCAAACATCCACATTTGCCTATTCCAGGTCCTTGAGAAGGCCTCGATAGGTGGACTAAAATGTCAAATCCAGTCTGCACATCTGGCTGACTGTGTGATGAACCATTAAAAAAAAAATCAGGGTGGAAATTCTTGTGTAAACCAACTGGGGGGTGTAATATTTTTGATGAAATGTACCTGGAAATATGGATCCAGATAAACATTCATTTGTGCGCTTCATATTAAAAAAAAAATACTGCAAAATCCCCAGGCTTCAAATGTGCATTTAAACACATCCTAAAAAATAATCTTATTAAGAATAATAGTACTTCTTTTCCCCATGAGTTTTCAGAAGTGTTCTAGGGTCTGTGCATCCCTTATCTATCATCTTTTCCCCTTCTTTTGCCTTTGTCTTATCTAACAGAGTCCATAGAAGAGAGGGGATAGATCTAAATCCCCCTAAATTTAATGTGAAAGAAATAAAGGAATACCAAACAATATATTCCTTATTGCTGTCTTTTGAGCTGGTTCAGTAAAAGACATTCTGCACTGCCTTTTTGCTTTACTGAATAAAGTTGATTAAGCATCACAATTATATATCATCAAATTTTATCACCAGGATTTAATTCACTGTTGCTCCTTGATGTACATTAGGTGCTTGATGTTTAGTATGAATATTTGGCACCCCCGGAACTAGACTGAAAAAGCTGTCAAAACATTCCCGAGTGTCTCAGATGTTGGCAGAGTAGAAAGTTCATGGTGGTAGAAACAGCAATTAGATGTAGTTGAAATGGATGGTACAAACATGGCCTTTAAAATTCTCCTTGACTTCTATTTGCTATTTCTATTGCATTCTATTTTGACTGACTGGAATCTTTGCTCATCAGCTGAGTTCATTAGACAGTATAGAATACTCAAAAACAATTCAACTTCCCAGGAGTAAGTGAAGCTGTTGTAGGTTCTTTTTTAAAAAACTTTAAATCACTCATACAGGCTCTCTCAAAAGAAATTTGTTAACTCTTTGCTCATCTAGCACAGTTTTGCATTATAGAATAAGAATGTTCTTTATTGGCCATGTGTGAATGGACACACAAGGAATTTGTTTCTGGTGCATAAGCTCTCAGTATACATGCAAGCAACAAAGTCGTAAATCCTAAATCATAAGATACAATCTTGAATCATAAGATACAACCAACAAAGGGATAGTCATAAGATACCAATAGGAGTAAGTAATAGGAAAGATGAGAAGGATAATAGTAATTCAGCCCTACTGAGATATTCTTAGGCATAAGACAGTGTTGTAGAAATTATGTGTTTAGCAGAATGACGGCATGGGGAAAAACACTGGTTTTGGTCTTGAATTTCCAGAAAATACACTTTGGCCTTTTGTATACCAAGGTTTTACTCTTAGGCCATGTTGCTCCCTGAGGAATGGATCGATCCTGAATTTGAGCCATTTTGAAACTTTTTTTTTATCTATATCATAAACATTGAAAAACAATATTGGGAAACAAATATTATACATGGCATAAGTACTAAAGTAAGGCAGTGAAACACAAACGCTCACAAAAGTGAGCAAACATGGCCTAAATGGGCAGGATATTCAATGTAATCTTTTGTCTTTGTGGTATCTCTGTGTGTGTGTCTGTGTGTGTGAGGAGGGGGGAGGGAAGGAGAAAGGAGGAGGGAGGAGGAGGGGGGAGTGGGAGAGAGAGAGAGACAGAGAGACAGAGAGAGAGACAGAGAGACAGAGACAGAGAGACAGAGAGAGAAAGAGAGAGGGGGGGGGAGAGATTAACTTGCTTCATTCTCCATTCTCCTTGGTATTGAACAATCTTTATCTGGTCACCCATGGCTGAAATACACTTCTTATTAGAGAGTGAATTACTTTATATGATAATTACTATCTACCATGTTTTTTTTATTTTGTTATATACAATCATCAACTATATATTTGGTTTTATTATAATTTTCCACATTTTTTCCCAAATCTTTCTTGCGTCTATGTCATTCCATACAAAATAATGCCAACCTTTTTGCTTTTCAGAACTTTTTGCTAACTCTTTTTAGCAGTGTATTCTACGGTTAGCAAAAAGTTGTGAAAAACAAAAGGGGTTGACATTATTTTACATGGATTGACATGTTCAGGGACAAAAAAGATTTGATTTAGAAAATGTGGTATTTTTTTTCTTCAGGAAAAAAAATGCCATTTATTGTTTCTACATACTGCTTCTTGTGCTATTGCTCTTCTACTTTTTATAGCAATTTTAATGTTGTTGTTTTTCCCACTAAAGAGGTAATTGAAGTCATGCTTTCCCAGTTTCATTGATCTCACTTTTTTCCTTAACTTCAAGAAATATTTAGAGGGGGTAAAATATATACAGATATTATAGCATTTATAACCAAACAGTGTACTTAGCCAATACATTTCCAAAACATGAAATGTCAAGATTTGAAAGTCTCTTTGTGAAGGAAATACATCTCAAGAAATCCAAAAAGTGACATGAATCTTTTGCAGTATTTCTTAGCCTTTTCTTTAGCAAAAAGAAAAATCTTGAAGTGCTTATCCTAGAAGAATTTTCTCTCCTTAAAGGATAATACATAAGGGGGAAAAAGGAATAAAAAAGGATGAAAGAGGAAATAAAACTAATCTAATTCAACTGGAGGTAATTATTTTATATGAAAAAGATGCTCATCAAATATATGTATATGGATGAATATAAAAGCCTGACTTCTTTATTTAATTTTGAAGGATAGCACAAAGGAATACCAGAACAGAGCAAAAATTGGCTTTGAAATTTTATTCAGGTTTTTGAGCGGTTTTATATGTGGACCAAAGAGGTATAATAAGCTAAAAAGTGATTTGGCTCTCAAAATTTAACTAATTAGCAAATAGGATATCAGGAATTTTAGAGCAGTTTAGAAACCTCCTTATTCTTATTCTCATAATTTGAAACAAGCTCTCTTTCGACCTTCTGGAGGCAAAAGACCAAAGTAGATCTTTCTGGAAGCCCTGGAGTTGAAGGACTCAGCTATTTATGATGCATAGAGTTCCTAATTGTCAGGAATAACCAACCCTCCAGAAGATAGGCTCAAGATACAGAAGGATCTTGACAGACTTGAACATTGGGCGCTTTCTAACAAAATGAAATTCAATGGTGAAAAAAATAAGGTTCTACATTTAGGCAAGAAAAACCGAATGCACAGGTACAGTATAGGTGGTACCTCGCTCAATAGTAGTAACTGTGAGGGAGATCTTGGAGTCCTAGTGGACAATCACTTAAATATGAGCCAGCAGTGTGCAGCAGCTGCCAAAAAAGTCAACACAGTTCTAGGCTGCATTAACAGAGGGATAGAATCAAAATCAGGGGAAGTGTTAATACCACTTTATAATGCCTTGATAAGGCCACACTTGGAATACTGCATTCAGTTTTGTTCGCCACGATGTAAAAAAGATGTTGAGACTCTAGAAAGAGAAGAGCAACAAAGATGATTAGGGGACTGGAGGCTAAAACATATGAAGAACGGTTGCTGTGTTATTCTAAATTCTAATCCAATAATGAGCTGTCAAACCATAGAGAGTGTGGAGATAACCATACAAGAAATCCAAGAAAGAATTCCTTGTAAATAAAGGTCTACTTATGGATAAGGCCTTATTCATGAATCACATACTCATAAGAGTGCCTTCATTGAGCAGGATCTCAGCTGCTGATCTTTCAGAAAGCAGTTGAGACTTTGGAAAAAGTTCAGAGAAGAACAATTAAGATGATCAAAGGCCTGGAGACCAAAACATATGAAGAACGGCTGCAGGATTTGGGTTTGGCCAGTCTAGAGAAAAGAAGGACTAGGGGGGTGACATGATAGCAGTATTCTAGTACTTGAGGGGTTGCCACAAAGAAGAGGGGGCCAAATTATTCTACAAAGCACCAGAGGGCAGGACAAGAAACAATGGTTGGAAACTAATCAAAGAGAGAAAGCAATCTGGAATTAAGGAGAAACTTCCTAACAGTGAGAACAATTAACCAGTGGAACAGCTTGCCTCCAGAAATTCTGGGCACTCCATCACTGGATGTTTTTAAGAAGAGTCTAGACAGTCACTTATCTGAAATAGTATAGATTCTCCTGCTTGAGCAGGGGGCTGGACTAGAAGACCTCCAAGGTCCCTTCCAGCTCATTCATTCCCATGAAATGTACAGCCCAGTCATCTGCAATTTGTGCTGAAAGCCAATTCTGCTGCATTCAGTGCACTTCACTCAGTGGGGAGGGTAAGAGAGAAGTACACCTGGGATAACATAATAATAAATCATCGATAATAAATCATAACTGATTTATTGAAATCCAAAATAGGTAAACTGGTTTCAGCAGCAGAAGAGGATTCAGTGATTGTTCTAATCAAGCACAGTCATAACTTGTGTGGGAGCAGACCATATTTTGACACCATGTAAAAGATAATACTTTGTTTTTTATTTATTTCTTTTTCTTTTTCCAGAAAAAAAATGAATAGCGAAATGATTTTACTTCTCGGATTGGGGATTAGCTTAAAATAGTAAAAAGAAGGCCAAGTTCTAAACATTAAGGAATGTAGCAACTAATCTTAACACAACAAGGAAGTTCATCAGCAACTTTGGAGGGGGAGAAGAGAGAAATGCCATCATCTCATTTAGCAAGCATAACTACACATCCTCAGATTTCTGTAATTATATGTCACTCAATGAGCCAGTGCTCATCCCAGCTAGTTCTTCTGTGACAGCAGTAAACATGCTTCGATAGAAAGCACTAATTTAAAAATTAGGCACCAAAAATAGAAGCTTAATCTAAAGCAGGAGCATCAGGAACTTCAGGCTCTCAAGCTAGAGAGAGCCGCATTTTCTCTTAAATAAGGAGGCCTTCTAATGGTTTAAAGCTTCACTTACCTTTGCTACCAGTTCGGGAACGGGAGCGCGCGGGAGCGCTTTGCGTGCGTGCAATGCTTTTGCGCATACACAGAGTGTTTTTGATGATGTCCGGGTGGGAGGGCGGAGCCTCCTGCCACCGCCGCAACCGGTTCACCCGAACCAGTGCGAACCGGTAGCAACCCACCACTGGTTTAAAGTCATGATTTTTGAGGTCCCTTGCCTTGGATCTTTCGGATTCAGGACATGCAAAATCTCTTTGAATTATGGGAATGAAAAGAGATACTGTAGTCACACAGAGATATTTAAGTGAGCTAGAGCTCAACAAGAATAACAAAGAGACTGCTCCAGTGAGAAAGCATCAAAAACTGGTGAAGCAGTTTTAAAAAGTGTGTGTGTGTGTGTGTGTGTGTGTGTGTGTGAGTCAGTTTAGTTTTAAAAAGTGTGTGTGTGTGTGTGTGTGTGTGTGTGTGTGTAAGTCAGGTTTCCTGATATTTTACTTAACGCTAAACTCAGCACATTAAGAATTGGACTTCACACACATTTCAGTTGTGTTTAACAGTTCAATCTCATGAATTACGTTTTGGCCCATAGCAATCTTTCAGCTTGATGCAGCGTGTTCTTTCAGAAGTAAGTAATATTGAATTTAACTGTATTAATTGAATCCCATATACGTGTACATTGTAGGGCCAGAGAACAAGTGATTCCTTCACCTCTGATTTTCACTTAAGCATTTGTATTTATTAATAAGTCACCATTGCAACCCAGCCAAACCAAAACACCTCTGGGCAGCTTACAAATCAAAAACACATCCAGTACAATAAAATCAAAATAAGACAACAACTTGGGGATGAATGCACCTAGCACATTAATAACATTCTCAACAAACACAGTACATACTTCCTAACCTGGAGAAAGAGCTAGATTTTCTAGGCCCATTTAAAGCACAGCAGGGTTGTTGTTGTTGTTCAGTCACTCAGCTAAGTCACTGACTTAGTCTAACTCTTTGCAACACCTTGGACTATAGTATGCCAGATGTACCTGTTCTCCATTGTCTGCTGGAGTTCACTCAAATTCATGTTCATTGTGTCGATGACACTATCTAACTATCTCATCCTTGGCCATCCCCTTCTCCTTTTGCCTTCATCTCCAGGGGAATAGCAATAGCACTTAGACTTATATACCGCTTTACAGTGCTTTTACAGCCCTCTCTAAATGGTTTACAGAGTCAGCATATTGCCCCCAACAATCTGGGTCCTCATTTTACCAACCTCGGACGTATGGAAGGCTGAGTCAACATTGAGCTTCTCAGAATCAAGCTCCTGGCAGTGGGCAGTTAGCCTGCAATACTGCCTTCTAACTATTGTGCATCATGGATGGATGGATGGATGGATGGATGGATGGATGGATGGATGGATGGATGGATGGGCAATAGCACTTAGACTTACAGTATATACGTCTTCAGTGCTTTACAGCCCTGTCTAAGTGGTTTACAGAGTCAGCATATTGCCCCCAACAATCTGAGTCCTCATTTTACCAACCTCGGAAGTATGGAAGGCTAAGTCAACCTTGAGCCTGATGGGATTTGAAGTGCCAAATTGCAGGCAGCCAGCAGTCAGCAGAATTAGCTGCAGTACTTCATTCTAACCACTGCGCCACCGCAGAATATTATTCCAGAAAGCAAAGCTGTCTAAAACCCATCAGATATCTATTTTTAAAATGTACTTGAAGCATATCTACTGATTGAATTTATCAGATGGGGAGTTGCTTTTGTGTTTCCAGCACTACTTTTCACAAGGGCAGACAGCAATCTTAGCTTCCCTTCTTTCTTCCTCACACTCTCCCCTCTTTTGTCAACACCAACTGGAATCAAGTATGGAGAAAGACTGTAACACTGAGCCTCCAACTCCTAACTCCACAGACTATCAAGAAAGATATTTCAATATTATGGATATGAAGGAAAACAAGAAGAGTCTTAGAATCACCATTTTGGCTCTACCACTGACAAGTGAGATTAGTACCATCTCTGTCCTGTCCTGTCCTGAAACCTGATTGAAATAAGACCAGATTATTTGCTTCATCCAAAACACTCTGAAGTTGCAATTCAACCAACTTCTCAATAATTTTCTCCAAAAAGATAAGGTTACAGGCTGAACAAAAGTTGTCCAGAATTAGTACATCAAGGACTTCTTAAAGAGTAGATACACCACTACTACTTACACATGTCTGGTTGGATTGAACCTTTGGCATGCTTCAGTGGCACTCTAGGTGCCTCTTTTGTCATTTCATCTCTTGGAACTCCTTGAAAAACTAAAGAGAATCAGTGAAGAGGAAGAAATTGCATAGGAGAAATCTGATCCTGGGCCCTTAATACTCATCTATGCCAGGCAGCAACTAAACCCTTGGTCCCACTACCCACCAGATATTAGCCAAGTAATTGTCAATTCCTATGTAGCTATGAATGATCAAGTAAGCAAGGACTACACAGATTTCAATAATTCAGTTGCAATTGTTATTCTCAGGAGGAGAGGGGAGGGGAGGAGAGGAGAGGGGAGGGGAGGAGAAGGGAGGAGAAGGGAGAGGAGAGGAGAAGAGAGAGGAGATGAGAAGGGAGAGGAGAGGAGAAGGGAGAGGAGAGGAGAGGAGAAGGGATAGGAGAGGAGAGGAGAGGAGGGGAGGGCAGAGGAGAGGAGAGGAGAGGAGAGGAGAGGAGAGGAGAGGAGAGGAGAGGAGAGGAGAGGAGAGGAGAGGAGAGAATCTTTATTGTCATTTTTTTACTGTGAGCACAGTGGCCCACATTAAAAATAAAATTCTGTTGCCTGCTCTCAAAAGAAAGTATATATATATATATACTCTATACTGAAACTTGAGAGTGCTAATTCTGTAATATCTGGAGAGCTTCAGATTTCCATGCTGGTATACAGGATTTCATTCTAAATCAAATTCCGGAATGTTTGCAAAAGTATTTACAGATTTCTAAATACCTCCTGAGAGATGTACCACAGTAGCAGGGATGCTGCAATGTCATGCTTCAAATACCAGTTGGGCTGGAATAAATTCCAACTGGTGGAAGCTCTGATCAACTGAACATCCCCAAGGCAAGATGGAAAATGAGGGGAGTTTTATCAGTACAGGCAAAATAGCTGGAATCTAATGTTCTCTGACTTTGATGTCTTTCTCTATCAAGGCAATGGCTAAAAGGCATTGTAATGAAAAGTGCATCTACTGGAGGGGGAAATAGTAAGATTCCAGAGGCATTATTCCTTCTTTTTCTTTCTTAGGTTAATGACCTGCCCATCAGGGAAAATATGACATTATAATTCCACATATCCAATCAGGTTTGGTTCTGTCCATTTTATGAGTATAAAATTGAGCAAACCTTTGCAATGATGTGATGAAAAACCATATCAGGTATGAATAACTCCACTCTTGAAGAGTCTACTTTGCCTTACCTTTCTGTCCACCACTGACAGATTGAAACAGTTCCCAAACATCAACATTTCTTTTTATCATCTTCTGGTATTCCTAAAGGCAAGGAGACATCATTCAGTACTGAGGCAAAAGATAAATTTATCCTAATATTGTCAAAGCAATGTTGTTTCAGCCTTCAGTTGTAATCTGGCATTCAAGCAACACATTATGGCACTTTCCCAAGATAATATTGTTCTTGTTCCAATGAAGCAAAAGTCTACCATTTACTTAATGGTGTCATTTTGTTTCTTCTTCCTCCATTCTTGATAGAACTTTCAGCCCAAATCAAATACCTTTCAACCAAAGGCTATGTTTTACTGAAATAAAGCTTCATTGAGCTATGGGTAACCTGTCTTTGAACATATGCTGTAGGCAACAATCTAGCAGTAAAAATGGACAACAAGCTGTGAGACTAAACTTTTATCATCATCTCTATAAATCAAGATGAAAACTATAGACTTCCTCCTGTGGAATTCACATTGACTCCTTGCCAAAAAAAACCCGAGTTATTTAGATTAGAAAACATAAAAGGAGAAGCAGAAGTACCCATTTAGAAATAAACGGGCAGAAATATTAATGAAACACAAATCAGATGCCCATCTTTTCTATTAGCACATGTTTTCAGGGGAATGAAACCCCACCAGCAAACGTTGGAATTACTTAAGTTGGTTTCACAGCAGGCTTATCATATCAGATAAGTTATACATTTTGAGTCTAAGGAGTGCTGAATCTGTCAAGTCTGGTTTCAATTTCTCTTTTTTCTGCTATTCAGTTCATTATCATCTGTTTGTAAACCAGTGTCTTGCCTATCTCTGATGAATCCTTAGATGAGGAGAAGGGAAAAGTAACTGCCTGGAGTACAATATGAAAGAATTGTCACAGGACAGATTTAGAACATAGACCATAGAACATAGAATAGAGTTGGAAGGGACTTTGGAGGTCTTCTAGTCCAACCCACCTTGCTCAAGCAGGAGACCCTATATATTTAGTAATAGCAATAGCACTTAGACTTATATACTGTTTTATAGTGCTTTACAGCCCTCTCTAAGCGGTTCACAGAGTCAGCATATTGCCCCCAACAATCTGGGTCCTCATTTTACCCACCTCGGAAGGATGGAAGGCTGAGTCAACCTTGAGCCGGTGAGATTTGAACTGCCGAACTGCAGCTAGCAGTCAGCTGAAGTAGCCTGCAGTACTGCACTCTAACCACTGCGCCACCTTGGCTATTTCAGATAGATGGTTGCCCAGTCTCTCTTTGAAAGCCTCTGGTGATGGAGCACTCACAACTTCTGAAGGCAAGCTGGTTCAATGTTGACCAGGCAGTACTCCTAGAGAAGAGGGAGTTAATTAGGAAAAAAATTCCAGATGCTGTCTGTCCTATCTTAAATCCCAGGGAATGCTGATGCTTGGAAGTACGAGAAATTAGGCATGTGTGATACAAAAATCTTGAGCCGTTAAGACTATTGCAATATTGCATAGCCTTAGGCAAGTACCAACACTTGTACTTTGAAGGGATACCTCTATTACAGCCTGCTCTGTGCACCAGGGTGCCCTGTTGACAGCAACTGTTAGATAACACTGAGCTGCTCATAAATTTGGCACAATGTTGTCTGCTTTAATCCAGCCCCTATGCCCTCAACTGACTTGAGCATGTCTCTGGCCTAGCATCTTGAAATAGGTAAACCAGATTTATTGACTTTCAATCAACTTTGCTTTTGTTGCGGGCCTGCTCCAGGGGTGGGTTCTGGATCCTTTTGCTGCTGGTTCGCTCAGGGTCGCACCGTGCATGCGCGTCCGCTTCCCGCGCGCGCCCACAGCAATCAAAAAATAGTGGCGCCCACGGAGACACTGACAGAACCGGCTCCGTGATGTCATCGCCGAGTTACTAACAGTTCTAAAGAACCGGATAGAACCAGTAGGAACCCACCTCTGGCCTTCTCATTATCCTTTGCTCCAGGTTTTTTTTCCCCCTCAGGTAGATGAGGATTTACAGCCACCAAAATAAGTCATATTAATTAATCTGAGATCAGTTTGAGAAATTATACATATTATTTTTTTCATGAAAAGTTAATATGCGTTCTCTCTAATATATACAGTTTATATTGAGGAGAAGACGGTGATAAATTTCCTACTTTTCCTAGAGTCTGCTTCTGAAGGCTTGGAGAATAACAGTGGGCTAGTTTTAGAATTCTAAGCTGAGACAGCTTTTCCAAAAATCAATGTCTGCCTTTTTCCTGGCAGGAGCTCTTGAGGAGCCTTGTACCCAAAGATATTTCAGATGGTAGAAGTGAAGACTGAATTTCATTCTTTGCTTGGCTGTAAAATATACTGTGCTTCCATATAAGTGCGCACCAAATAAAAATTCTAAAATGCTAAATATGATATAAAACAAATCATATAATCTAATTATCTGGGGAAAGAAGTCACTTGATCAATCAACCAAAGCCTCCAGCAGATGTCAGCAGCACAGACCCAACAACTTCCCTAGTCAGAGTTACTGGCCTTCAGCATTAAAAATTTTTTAAAAAGAAAACCTCTTAAATGTCATGACATGTTTAAAAAAACAACAACACCTGACTGCATGTGATTTCAGCTTTGCTGAGAGATCTGATGAGATTTTTCTACTTTAGAATTCTATAGGTGACATCTTCAGAATCACATAAGAGGTGGTAAAGTCATGAGATACTAGTTATTTAAAAAATAAAATAAAATAAAGCATTCAATATACAACTCAAGGCTGTGCTTCCAAAATGTCAATCTCTGCCAGTATCTGGTATCCTTTCTCGGGATGTTTCTGAGAAACATTTAAGCTTCCTCAGTTGGAAGAGTATATAATAAAGACTGGACACATCTAGTGTCAGCGTGCATGGGTGTGTACCTTTGAGTCAAGTGTTGACTCCTGGTGAATGCCAGGATTCGTCCTTGCAATTTCCTGCAAGGTTTTCAGAAGTCTGGTCTGCCATTGTCTCCTTCTTGGGCGGAAAGAAGCTGACTGGCCCTGAGTCACCAAGCTGACTTTGTGCCTAAGGCAGGACTAGAACTCAGAGTCACCTACTTTAACAGATTAACAGAGTTGGAAGCAGAGGTGGGTTCCTCCCGGTTCGGACTGGATCGCCCGAACCGGTAGCGACCCGCTGGTGATGTCACAATGATGTCACGGATCCGGTTCGGTCGGTGCCGGTCCATGGGCGGCGCCATCTTTTTTAAAATTATTTTTGAAATTATTTTTTTTTGAAATTATTTTTTAATTTTTTTTCTTCTGCCCATGCACAGAAGCTGAGTTTCCAGCACTGCACATGCGTCGCCATCTTGTTTCTGGCTTTTTAAAAAAAAAAATGATTTTTTTTATTTTTTTGCACTACGCATGCGCACGCGCGCGCCCACGAGGCATGGCCATGCGGCGCGGGAGGAAGTGAACCAGCAGCGAAGTAAGTTAGAACCCACCCCTGGTTGGAAAGGACCTTGTAGGTCATCTAATCCAACCCCCTGCTCAAACAGGAGACCCTACACCATTTCTGACAAATGGCAGTCCAATCTCTTCTTGAAAGGGTTGTTCTAGCCTGGTCAACTAAACCACCACACCAATATCTCTCTCTCTCTCTCTCTCTCTCTCTCTCACACACACACACTCTCTCTCCCTCCCTCCCTCACACACACACACACACACATTCACTCTCTCTCACTCTCTCTCTCTCTTCTGTCTGTCTGTCTGTCTGTGGGTCCG
>QLTV01003494.1:259938-272712 GCA_003457575.1 Thermophis baileyi
ATCCTTGTGGCTGTAGAACAGTGATTCTCTACCTTGAAAATATTTAGATCTAAGGTCTTCAAGTCCCAGAATTCTTCCAAATTTCTGAAATGTTTTTCTAAAATAATGAAACGGTTAGGCTGAGAACATGGACTGCATTTTGGTTCAAAGTCACTAATGGAATTTCTATGGTTGAGAATGACTTTGAATTTAGTTTTTCTTATTTGTAGATCAGGACAACAAAGATGATTAGAAGACTGGAGGCTACAATGTATGAAACATGGTTGCAGGAATTGGGTTTGTCTAGTCTAGTGAAAAGAAGGACTAGGGATGACCTGATAGCAGTGTTCCAATATTTGAGGAGCTGCCACAAAGAAGAGGGGGTCCAGCTATTCTCCAAAGTATCTGAAGGCAAGACAAGAAGCAATGGATGGAAATTTATCAAGGAGAGAAACATGTAGAACTAAGGAAAAATTTCCTGTCAGTGAGAACAATAAATCAGTGGAATGATTTGTCTCCATAAGTTGTAGGTGATCCAACACTGGAGGTTTTTAAGAAGAGATTGGACAACCATTTTTTCTGAAACGGTATAGGATTTCCTGCTTGAGAATGGGGTTAGACTAAAACACCTCCAAGTTTCCTCTCAACTCTGTTATTCTGTTAAACCCTACTTGTTCATTGTACTTTAATTGTTTAAAGTGTGGTGTATGTATTTGTGTGGGTACATATACCCTTTAAAACTCAAATGGAAACATTTGCTATGTGATTTTTCAAGTGTAATTGGCAAAATTAATATTTGTGTCAATTGTAATTTTTGTGGAGACAGAAACCATGTGTTTATTTTCTTCCTTGTTAGGTTTATTCTGTGTGGGAGATAACATCCTTCTCTCCTTCCAAAATGTTGACCTTCTCTTCATACTGTTTGTACAAGGCTTGTCTTGCCATTTGAAGTTTTGTTTTACTTTAAGTCCCATAGCTTAAGAACCAGAATTCAAACATAAAATCTGTTGCCAGATTTAGAGAAAGGATTCTCTTGACTTCTGGAGAATTAAAAAAAAAAGTGTGGAAGGGAGGAATGAGGCAGAAGGGGACATGTAGGGTAAACTGAACATTCAAAGCAATATTAAGGTTTGCTGGATTTTTCTTTTCTTCAAATTGTTATTTGTGAATTGATTTATGCTAAGAGAAAAGGAAAAGATGGAAGCAAGAAGTAAAAGAAATAACAAAGGGATGACAAATTCTGTTTTCCAGAGTGTTCTTGCAAATCAGTGGAAGATCTGAACTAATGAATAATTTAGATTGTGGTCATACAATGACCATTTCTCATGTCTGTAAGTTTCTCTGAAAAGTGACACCTTGAGAAGACACCATGTGTCTTCTCTTTCATGAAACCTGCCCAATGGAACATCCTATATGCTTTCTGGAAGCCTATGAAGATCTGGCTTTTACCCTAGGCACTGGGACCAAGATGTTAGCAACTGAAGCTCTAGCCTGGGTTGATGTGATATATGGAAAATGAGACCTTGATGTGTTTTCTTTTGTTTTTAATGAATTATTATGTTTGTATTTGATAGAATTTCATGGGATGGATGGACAGCTATGTACATTTGATAAAAATGAAGACATTTGAAAAATGTGGAATGGTGAAAATGAAAGCATCATTTGTGACATTTATATGCTAAATGCTTTGATGAGCAAAAACAGGACAATCAAAGGAGTGCTTGGACAAGAACAAAATACTGGAGGTAAGTGGCAGAAGAGAAAGTATAATTAAAATAACTCTGGATGCTGCGTGTAACTAGAGGCGATAGAAGAGAAATAGTAGGTAATAAAGCAGTAAAAAGAGAAACTGAAATAAAAACCTTCAAGATATATTTGATGTTCCTGCTTCCCTGAAGTCTTGTTCTGCAATGAGCAGTGTGTATCTATGTCATTTTGCCAATGTGGGAAATGTACCTGACCAGAAACTAGAAAATATAATGAGTAAAACAGACCTCAAGATTTATAAAGTAAGAGTAAAACATCAAGGGGCAGGGAGGGAGGGGGGTGTAGGGAGAGAAAATAACTTTTTCTCTGATAACAAGGTAATCTAGAAGACTGTTACTCTTGGAAAATCAAGGGTGGGAAAACTTAACTTTGAAAAAGGTGATTTATTTTAATCTCAAACAAAGCTATCATTTGCTTCAATTTTATACTGCATTTATCTTCTTCATACATTATATAATCTGCTATCTTACCTTATACAAGAATTCAGGCTATTGTTTAACACTACAATAGTACAGGACAGTATATTAAAGAAGTACTGAAGATTATTAAATAGAGATGGCCAATTTTAATTGCACAAAGAAGCACTCCAATGTGCTCTGTACTTATTTCTGATACTTTATTACCCATTCTTTAATAACAAAGAGTCTCCAACTATGATAATTAAAGATACAGCTGGAAAAAAAAAAGTCAAGAAATGCAGTTTGTTCAAAATTAAAACCAAGGTTCATTCATTTATAACTAATACCCTACCAGATGTTCTACCCATTTCCCCAAACTTTTATTTCCCTAAAGAAGTGGCTCTACTTTTTGGTTGCCTTATTCTTGACTGCATTAGATTTCTTTTGCCGTTTTTCTCAACTTTACTGTCAAAAATTGGTGAATGGGAAGAGGTTTTGTTCCTTTTACTTATCTCTCCTTCACACTGCAACCTCCTTGGCTTCTCAGCTTTCTTAAGAAGATAGGAAACATCTTCCTTTGCAATTTCATTGAAATATTGGAAGGCAGGGAGATCACAGTCAGCTGGGAAGTTGATGTACAATGACGACGATGACGACGACGATGATGATGACGATGATGACGACGATGATGATAATATCCATTCAGTTGTGTTTGACTCTTGGAGATTCCATGGGCCAGGTCTCGCCACGTCTTCCAATCTTGTGCTACTTCCATGTTCTGGCTGATGTCAGTTTTGATGGTGTTCAACCATTGTGTTCTTTGGCAGCCTGGTTTCCTTTTACCACTAACTCTTTCTAATATAATTGCTTCCTCTCCCGCACATGAGATAGCCAAAATAGGTGAGACACTATTTTGTGATTTTGCCTTCCAGTGACATATCTGGTGTTTGTTCTGACCTAGCCTTCACCAAATCATGAAACAGACTCCTTGTCCCCAAAAAACCCTTTTTATTTGGCTAATGTGAATTCTTAGCATTCACATCCAGCAAAGTCCTGGCAAACAGTCTTTCAAGGGTGAGTTGCAAACACAGACCTTATCAGTTCTTGGATAGTTGCCAGGCCGATAGCTTCTTGATGCAACACTGAACAAGGAAATACTTGGCAAGGAGTCTCTGTGAGGCACAACTCAGATAAGCAAATCTTCACACGAATAATGAACTAATTGTCTCCTGCAAACACCACTCCCCTTTCGCTCCTATTTATTTCCTATGGGAGGGGCCATTCAGCATCCCCTTGTGCTTTTACTCCCGAGTCAACCTCTGTTGCTTCTCCTGACAACTCTGTGCATGCGCACATCGGGAACAGGCTCCAGCTATTCTTCAGCCCCACTTATCTCCGACTCCGAAGGTAGCTGATAACTGTCGGACGGCTCTGGCCCCATCTCTGCCTCCAATGCAGAGCACTCATCAGAGGCTTCCCCAGACTCCAGGACTGGCCCATGTTCCTCCCCAACCTCCTCACTGTCCGAGTCTGCCACCAGCTCCGCTGGCAGGCCACAACAGTGTTATGTGCTCTAGTACTTGCTCGTGGGTCACCTTTGCAGTCCAAGGAATACACAGGAGCCTTCTCCAGCACCACAACTACTCAAACAAATCGATTTTCTTCCTACTTGCTTTTTAAGGTCCAACTTTCACAAGCAGAGGTAGCTACGGGGAACACAATAGAATAGACTAAGCTATATTTGGTTGCCAGGCTGATGTCCTTGCATTTCAACATTCGGCTCATGTTCATCATTACTGTCCGACCCAGTGCAATCTGATGTTTTATTTCTGGGCTGCATTCACCGCTTTGCACAAAATGGATTAATCTGGTTTCACAATCTAGATTCTGTCATCAGTGCATCTGTTTGGCTGCCATTAACACAGGGATGATTTGTAAGGGAAAACATATTATTTGAAACATATGTCTTGCACTTTCTGGGAGGGGGAGAGGTTGTTTGTTTTTAACATGGGACCACAGGCCATAGTTAATAGGATTGCCTTGCAATCCCATCATGATGATTTTGTGGAGCTGGGATTTCCTCATCTTTAAACGTTTAGGTGTATTTAGATTTTTAGATTTTATATTAAGCCAATTCAAGAGCTTATCGACTTTTCTCTATTTTTAGCCTGAAATCAGTTAGAAATAGTGCTTTTATCATTGGCAGTTTGCCAATGTATTTGGGTAGTGAGCTCTCCAGAGGGCATATTAAAAAGAGGTGGGAGAGTGGTGGTTACCCATCTCTTGTAAATCAGCGCAGTTGCAAAGTAATATGATTTAAAAGTGTCAAACTTTGTCCAGGTTTTTAAATCATCTCTCTTCAATATAGTGTAAAAGACAGGAGAAGAAGACCTCAAGGTGGACTGAATTAAGGCAATTTCCAGAAATCTAAGTGCTTAGAGGTCACCAATATCAATGTATCTAATACAGCATCAGGTTCCCTTCCCTTGCGTAAGAGAAATATAGACTCCATTCTATTCAGCAAAGTGCACAAAGAATATAACTGACATTGGTGAAATTGAGGGGAATGAATCATACCAATGCTCTATCCGCATCTCTCTTTCTTTCTGTGTTTGTCAAAGCCTTTCCTTCTTTTATCTTGTACGATGGAAAACTAGGTATTTACGGCTCAGATTGATATGATGCCGTTGCTTTTATTCAGATGTCTTTGTCAGCAACTATATTTTTTCCCCCAAAAGAGATGGGGATAAAGTGGGAAAATATATTAAGTTCATTTTTAATGTGAACCCAGCCCATTTGCAATTTCGATTCGCGAATCTCGATTCAAACCCGAATGAGTATGTGGCTATCCAAAGTTTCCTGAATTGTGTGAAGCAATGTATATCTTCCAAAAATGAATTTATTAAGGGTAAATTGTGCAAAAAAATAAATTATTGTAAGGAAACTCACTTCAGACACTCACATGTGGAAATACATTATTTTAAGAGTTGCTGCTTTATACAAATACATGCATATATTTTGGAAAATGTATATATAAATAGCTATATCAGGATAGAGCATGCACAAAAAATGTGTGCCAGGGGAAAACTGCACAAACAATGTGTGCAAATTTCAAGATAGTCTATGTCATGTTATATAAAATCAAAGAAATCTTTAAAAGAGATGAAAATATTTTATGGGGGTGGGGGGGAATCAGAAAAAGAATGGAAGTTATGCTATCCCTAGGCTTTATCATGCCATCTACATTTTATTATGTCTCATGATTGGAGCAACATTTTCAAATACTTTTATTTTTCTCCTAAAATAAAAAAAAAAACATCAACATATTAATCTACAGATCATGGATGTCAAAGGAAATTAATTTCTCATGGTAAATTTGATTTTTAGAAATTACAACTTAATCACATGTAAACTCAGAGAGACAGAAAATAAAAACAGACTCGTCATCTCATAACAGAGACCTTAACTGTAGCCAAGGTTAATTGTCATCAAGGACAATTGATTGCATATTGTTTGACAGCTGAATTGTTCATTGAAAGGACTTTTAGGTTATCTGCATGTTAGGAAATGGAAACAGTTTTCAGGAGTGGCATGAGCTTTCTAAATAGAGTTTCAGTTTAGGAAAGGAGTCGTGAAGAAAGGAGGATAAAGGGAATGGAGGGGAGGGAGAAAGAAATAGAAAAGGTAAGAAAAGAGGAAAGAAGAATTATCTTGAGTGTTTAAGATATGGATTTAATCAACATCTAGCCTAATATAATAAATAAATAAAATGAAAGATAGTTTTATCTCTTGTATTTCTAAAAGTCAAATTTACCATGAGAAATTAATTTCCTTTGACATCCATGATCTGTAATAGAATAGAATAGAATTCTTTATTGGCCAAGTGTGATTGGACACACAAGGAATTTGTCTTTGGTGCATATGTTCTCAGTGTACATAAAAGAAAGGATACATTCATCAAGAATCATGAGGTACAACACTTAATGATTGTCATAGGGTACAAATAAGCAATCAGGAAACAATCAATATTAATATAAATCGTAAGGATACAAGCAACAAGTTACAGTCATACAGTCATAAGTGGGAGGAGATGGGTGATAGGAAATGGTTCAATAGAATCACAGCTTTGGTGTTGTCTGAGTTTGGTTGCTTTCTTGCAGACATTTCATTATCCAGCCAGGGAACCTCTAGGTAAGCACTGCTAGCACTGATGATGATACCTAGTTGGGTAATGAAACGTCTGTAAGAAAAGAACCAAATTCAGAGAGAATCAAAGACCTCACAGTTCAACCCTAAGCTAAAGTTATTCTCGTCTATTGAATCACAGCATTAATAAAGTATTAGCTGCATGATATTCCAAAAGATTAATCAGTTTAATCCCATGGAGTTCCGCTGCTATACAGAAAATGTTGCTCACTGATGTTGATGTCACTAGAAATCTGGTCAGTAAACTGCTGGATGTATTCAGATGCTAATTCAATTGAAATTTCACACAGAAAAAAAAGAAATCATTGAAATTTGCAATTGCAGTTCTGTGGATTATTTTCTGTAAGTAATGTCTGTCCATTTTCTGTTAGGTTTTCTCATGCAATTCATGAGACTCTTATCAATATTACTATTCTTCAGTGCAATTTTTCCAGGTGCACAATGTGTCTGTGTCCAGTGACTTTGATCTGAAATGAGTTGGTTCAGAGCATCAATCCAACACTTCAAATTGATTCAGACATTGGCAACACTTTTCTAACATTGCACAATTGCTAGGGTTCCAGAATCAAAGGACTGCAAGGTCAGCACATATGATGTAATGTCAGTGATCTCTTGAGATCTTATGGAAGACTCTTAAAGTCTGTGATAGTACTCTGAGATTTAGACCTTTAAAATGTGTATTTATTTGGGAGATCTATAAAGAACCCTTAACATACTTTTTTGTACACAATTTTCTCAATATAGTCAAATGTTACAGAAGGGTCCATACCAGAGGTGGGTTCCTCCCGGTTCACATCGGTTTTATAGAACCGGTAGTAAACCAGTGGTGATATCACGGAGCCGATTCTATCGGTGCTGGTCCGTGGACGCTGCCATCTTTTTTTTTGGAATTTTAGTTTTTTGGATTATTATTTTTTTGGGGAATTTTTTGCTGGTTTTTGCTTCTGCGCATGCGCAGAAGCTGAGTTTTCGGCACTGCGCATGTGCCGCCATCTTCTTTTCAGCTTTTTTTTGCTTCTTTTTGCTTGTTTTGCTTCTGCGCATGCGCAGAAGCCAAGTTTCCGGCATTGCACATGCGCGGCTGCACGCACAGCATGGCCACACGGCGCGCAATGTGCACACAGCCACGTGGCGTTGGAGGAAGTGAACCGGCGGTGAGGTAAGTTAGAACCCACCCCTGGTCCATATTGCACAGTATTGTTGTGGCTCGCCAGCGTCCCATGCCGGTGATCATGGATCCCGAGAACGATGAGGCGGTTGTGGCACGGTACCATTGGCCCGTGCACCTGGTGCCCGAGTCAGGGAGCGAGGAGGACGATGAGGCGGTTGTGGCGAGGTACCATCGGCCCATGTACCTGGCACCTGAGTAAGAGAGCGAGGAGGCTGAAAGTCAAGCAGGGCCTTCTGTACCTCTTGAGGAGCCCATCAGGGCTGAAGAAGAAGAGGAGGAACCTCTTCTTCTCAATGCTCGGGCACGCAGGGCTGCTAGAAGACAAGAGTGGCTACTCAGGAGGAGGTCTCCTCTAGAGTAGAGCTGCAGGCTAAGTGACCACACCCTTAGACTATTTAAGCCCTGACCATGCTGAGCCTTGTTGCAGGAAACAACGTTTGATATCACTCTTGATCTTTGTGACTCCAGTCTGCTCATTTACTTGTTCCAGTACAGGTCTTATTTCCTGCATTCCTAGCTCTGGGAGTATTGCCAAATACAGTCAGACCTGATCATAGTATTCTTGGACTCCGGCCAGCTGTTAAAGATTAGACATTTACCAGCGGAGGTTTGGAAAAACCTATTCTGCCTTTATTTTGTTTTCAAACTATTATGTTGCTCCTAAGAAGTTATTAGGAGACATTTATGAGTAAAAGAACAATGTTTTGCGGTTTGTGTGTGCGTATTCTTGGTGGCTCATCGCTGGGGCAGAACAAGTATATAGTCTATATATCTGTCTGTCTGTCTGTCTGTCTGTCTATCTGTTTAAAGTCAGTTTGCTACTGACATTGATGCTTATGGCAAAACTCTTATTTACAGATCACGTATTGCTACATAACCGAAATATACTGTATAACAGCAAAGTCGTTGCAGGAATAACAGCTACAAAGTACTAGTGGGGGGGAAAATGTAAATACCAGTGTATAAATATATCTTACCAATGCAGAAAGTCATTTGCTCTTAAATTCTTACCAACCTAGCAAACAGTTCACTGAGTCTGTTTAAGTGATAGTCCTATTTATTGATAATTATATCTTATGTATCTCAGTAATCCAGTGTTCCTTAAAGTGTAAGAAATACCCTCATAAAATAATGAGCAAGAATTAACACTCTGATGCACATCCTAATTAGGATTTAATTAGTTTAAAAAAAAAGTAATGTGGATGTATTTTGCAAGTGCATAATCATTAATGTATTGCTGGTAGGGCTTCTGTGCTTTTCAGTAAAAAAATCACATCTAATTATAACTGTCATTTTAGATCAAGTTTGTGATTTCAAATTCTGTTATTTTTCAAGGAGGAAATACTTTTTTCTGTAAGCACCTTATTTGTTTTCATCACTAAGAATGTTCCTTCAATGATTTTTTTTTCTTTTTAGTATTATGACAGTAGTATAAGTACTATTATTTGGCACTGGGACTGAAAATGATCTCTCTGTTCATCCCTTAATACAAAAATCTTCATTCTTCTTTATATGAATGAAAAATATGCTATGTTTAGTGAACTGCAACAAAATATTCACAGCTCCTAAGTTTACTCCGCTTGTGTGCAATTATTAAGCAGTCTTTTCAATCTAGCACATCTGATTCAACTGTTTCCAGAACTGGAATAATATTTGAAATCACACCTTTTGTATTATGGCAAGATTGTCTGTGGCATATGGTCAAAACTGTCAATGTAGCAGCTGTAATGGTGCGAATGAGGCTCCACCCTCTTTGGGGGGGGCATCACATATGTACAATATGTGCACAATGACACATAACCATTTGGTGGAACTTGAATTGCACCATCATGGCTGCGTTTTTTAATTTTGTTTTTCATGACAACCAATGGATGCCCTTTATAAATCTTGAATAATGAAGCCCTGACATGCTTTAGATGAACTGACATGATATAAAGCATACACTTGAGGATTACAACTGATGAAAATAAAAAAAAATGATACTGAGAAACAGAATCTTGAATGTAGGATAGAAGAATGAACCCATGGCCATTCAGTTACTAATGAATGCTATTCCCTATTATTTGCCAGGCTAGAATTGTGAACATTTTTGCAGTCTCGGAGACAGGCGTGTAGTCAAAGGGATGAGTTACACCCCCTAAGTTTCTCTTGTCTCTCTAAATGTGGAGAACTCAAGAAGAACAGCTGAACTATCTCCAAATTCCATCCATTCCCATCAGGTTGGCAGACATCCTACAGGTAGTCCTTAACTTACGATCACAATTGAGCCCAAAATTTTCACCGCTAAGCAGGGCAGCTCTTAAGTGAGTTTTGCCCCATTGCCAACGTTTGCCACAGTTGTAAAGTGAATCACTGCAATTGTTAAGGGATTCATGCGATAATTAAGCAAATCAGATTTCCCCCATTGACTTTGCTTGTCGGAAGACAGTGGGAAGATTACAAATGGTGATTCCATGACCCAGGGACATTGCAACTGTCATAAATACATGCCAGTTTTCAAGCAAATGAATCTTGATCATGTGACCATGGGAATGCTGCAATGAGTAAGAGTGAAAATCAGTCATAAGTCACTTTTTTCAGTGTTGCCGCAACTTCGACAACTCACTAAACGAATGGTTGTAAATTGAGGACAACCTATATCTGGAGCAGTAATGATGCCTGATTGAAGAATATAAAGGAGGGATGACAAAACAGGAAGAAATGATCAGCAACTGATGTAATTGCACACATTGATTGGAGCTAATTGTTTACTGATCATGAACATCTAACTAGAACAGATTTTTTTTTCAAATTTTATAGAATAGAATAGGATAGGATAGGATAGGATAGGATAGGATAGGATAGGATAGGATAGGATAGGATAGGATAGGATAGGATAGGATAGGATAGGATAGGATAGGATAGGGGCACTGTCCTTTTGGGGTGTACTTCCCTCCCTCTTTTTGAAAGCCTCTAGCGATGGCAAGCTATTCCATTGGTTGATTGGTCTCACCCTTAGGAAATTTATCCTTAGTCTTAGGTTGCTTCTCTCTTTGGTTAATTTCCATCCATTGTTTCTTGTTCTGCCCTCTGGTGCTTTGAAAAATTAGTTGACCCCCTCCTCTTTGTGGCAGATTCTCAAATACTGGAATACTGCTATCATGTCACCCCTAATTCTTCTTTTCTTTAGACTAGCCAGACCCAAAACCTGCAGCCGTTCTTCATACGGTTTAGTCTCTAGGCCTAAATTCAAGGTTAATTTGGCTTCATTCCTTAACCATGATCCAGTAGAGTTCATTGGGGATCTTTGGCTGGTCAGGAAGCCATTCTTGAAAATCTGCTCATTAAAACTTTTGAATGACCAGTTTGGAGCTCACTGTGGTATAGACTTCTGGATACATTTAACTGCATATACAGAGCATGCTGAGTGAGGAGAAGAGCAGCTCATAGTGCATTGTCCATTATCCTCACTCATATCTCCATATTTAAGAAGACCTTTGAAGCAGAACTGTATTTGCATTTGCTTGAACTTAAATGAACCATCTCATGAGATCCTGAAACATAATAAAGTAAATTTCTAGAAAGGTGTTTCAACTCAAGCAAACAATAGTACAGTTTTTCCGCTGAATGCATGGGGGGGGGGAATATGACCGTATCATGCAGAGCCAGTTTGAGTCCTTTAGAGTTTGAGCTGAATGGCTGAATATGTTTTCACTTCTACATTCACATTTAAAGGGATTTAAAACAGAGGATATGAAGGTTGTTGCAAGGAAACCATTAAAAAAAAATCTTTAGCCTATAACTTTAGAACTATCGCTTCCAACGTTAAGTTAGAATTTAGAATATCTTTAGAAAACCCATGGTGTAAAATAGAATATTGTAGTCTTCAAATAATTTAGAGCAAGTCTTGATGCTTTATTATGGATTTCAGATATATACTAGGTCTTCGGTAAGCATACTACTAAAGTAGCTGAAGCTACTACCAGAACTGACCTGCAGTTTAGATCAGGGGTCACCAACCTTTTGGACCTCAGGGACCACTAAATTCATAATTTTAAATCCCGTGGACCACTAATATGATCTGCTTAATGACCGGGTGGGCATGGCTAGGTGGTCATGTGACTGGGTGGGTGTGGCCAACTCAATGTCACTCACATCGAGGGGTGCCTCGCCGGCCTCTACTCGCCCCTCCCCTGCCAGCCACTCCTCGCCTCCCCGCCCGGGCTCCTTAGGGCCCCAACAGGAAGCAGTTGTTGGAGCTAAGCAGCCACCACAAGAAAGAGTTGGCAAAACAGCTGGCGCAGTTCAAATTGGATCTGACCGAGAAGGAGGCTCAGCAGTAGCACCTCACCGAGGACTATGAGCATAGGCTTTCCAAGCAGAGGGAAGACCTGTGGGAGTGCAAGGCCAGGTACCGGCGCCTGGAGGCTCAGCAGGCTGAGATGGTCAGCCAGTTCCAGGCCATGATGCAGTCCCACTGGAACAAGGCCCTCTGCTCTTCGCCACCAGCGGCACTTCAGCCTTCGCCCAAAGCCCCACACCAGGAGGCTGAAGCAGGCCCCAAGTTGGAATTTCTGACCCCCTCTGACCTGCACAAAAAGACCCCAAAGGGGGAGACTCTGCAGCAACACAAACATTCACTGCACGTATCCGGCCCAGGGGCCGTAGTTTGAGGATCCCTGATTTAGTGCAATATAAAAAATGGAAATAATTTTTCTGCGGACCACCAAAATTTTCTCATGGACCACCAGTGGTCCCCGGACCACCAGTTGGTGACCGCTGGTTTAGATAATTTGGATCCTGAAATCAAGGATTCCTATTAAATGATTGACATAGGAAGGGAAACTTTATGAAGTGGATTTAAGGAAACAAACAAATGCAGACATGTAAACATCTTGTTCTTTGTTTTCCCTCCTAGTTTCCAAATTCCAATCTGTCTCTTCTCTCCTGTTTTCTTAACTTCTAAACAAATAGAACACTTATATACAGTGTGTATGTATGTGTGTATATATATACATATACATATACATATACATATACATATACATATACATATACATATACATATACNTAAGGAAACAAACAAATGCAGACATGTAAACATCTTGTTCTTTGTTTTCCCTCCTAGTTTCCAAATTCCAATCTGTCTCTTCTCTCCTGTTTTCTTAACTTCTAAACAAATAGAACACTTATATACAGTGTGTATGTATGTGTGTATATATATACATATACATATACATATACATATACATATACATATACATATACATATAC
>QLTV01003494.1:274806-300111 GCA_003457575.1 Thermophis baileyi
TCTCTTACATTTTTCCTCTTGTTTTTTTTAATGGAATGTTCTTGGTAAGCATGAAGGGAGCAGAAGGCTTTGTAGATAGATGGGATCAAAGAGATTAAAGAACAGTGCTTTGAAGAGTTACAAGATGTTGCAAGAGACAGATTGTGATGCTGAGTGTTTTTTTTTTAGGCATTGAGAGAGAGTTAAGTCTGACTTGATGTCACCTAAGTAATTCACTCCCCCCCCCCATCTGCTTTCTTGGGGGTTTATCTGTCAAGCTTAACACCATATTTTCTTAGTCTTTTTTTTTCTTCTTCCAGTCTCTAATTTTTCTCCCTCTCTGCTAAATGAACATAATATATGCACATAACACAATATACCCCTGTGTGTAATATGTGTAATGTACACATGCACATGGACATATACACATAATACAAATGCACACATTAAAAGCTAACAGATGAAGCCTGTGCCTTCTGATTTTTTTCAATTTCAATTTCATTTTAATAGGTTGTATTCAGTGTCATTCATTTCTGTCCTAATTTGTAAAGACCTAAAAATGTCCAGATGCTGGTTGAAAGATCCTACCATTGTTGGCTGTCTGAATGGATTTTGGCAATCCATGGATTATGCATTTTTCTTTCTTTCTTCTCCCCAAATGTGCTTTTTTATTGAGCTTCTTTATTTTTTTCCCCTTTTTTTCAGCATCACTACTCTTTCCACTTGCAACATCAAAAAGCTCCCAGACTATACTTGTACAATTTGGTTCATTATAAAGGCATGACAATAATGTCCCTCTGGGACTTTTCATTCAGCCTCCTTTGCCTCCATGATTTGGCAAGACATGTATAATATTCCCCCATCAAACATAAGTTGCATCGCCTGTTGGGTTTCTCTTCGGGAGACCAATGTCCTTTTGATCGCTTGTCTTTCACAATCTATTACATATTTATTGTTGGAGAAGGAATGGCATGTTAGCGAGAAGACTTTCTAGCAATCTTTGGAATTCTCAATATCAATCAGTAATTTTGTCGTCTGGTAATAAAAGCAATGAAATCTCCTACAGTTTTAGGAAAAGAATGATTTTCATAAAGCTTTTTTTTTTTTAATGCCTATGAGGAGATGGCTTGGATCTGAATTTGTGGTAAGATTGATTGTGAACAGAGAGAAGAAATGAATCCAACTCTATTATTCTGTATTCTCTATCTCCCTTTCTCAAATTCTAGGAAGCCTTAGGAAAGATACCTCCAGTTTTAATAATTTTACTATAGAGGCCAGTGGCTACAGAAACAGACACCAGTATTTCTCCCTTTAATACTACCTATTATAATGCCATTAAAAAAAAACCCTCTCCCCATTTTTCTATCAATTCTTTTTCAGTGCAATCAAAAATAATTTGCTTTCAAAATTTCTTTCCAGGGAGAAAATATTTCCAGTGAAATATTCAGGAGTGTCTTGCACATACTTAGCAATGAGATAGCCAAGGAATACAGCATATGAATATCTTATCCTTTATTGCATAATGCACTACCTCAGTGGTTCTCAACCTATGGTCTGGGGGGGGGCACGATGTCAATAATTTTTTTGAATAATTTCTAAAATTTGCAAAGAGCCACACAAGTAATTTTTTGGGTCAGTTGTTTTACATAGGTGCATCAGCTACTATTACTTCTATTTGATATGGTCATGAGACTAATCAATCAATACACTACTACTTCTGCTGCTGCTATTGAGATGGTACTATTACCTTATCTGTTGAAAATGTATAGTATAGTGGCTTGAATTACAGGCACATAACTGAGACTCAAGATATCTTAATCAAGTTTAATGGTAAGAAAGGGAGATACATATAATAATATATATTTTTCTTCTGCCCTGCTTAATTTGAACCTTTGGTTTTATTTGCTCTGCTGAATTTTAAGGTATCATATCAGTAGAACAGAAGAAGGGGACACTTTTATAAAAATACAATTGTAGGTTTTGTATGTATGTATTATTCTGTAGAAAATAATATGTGACCTAGAGATTAAAGTTTTTATCTAATTTGTAAACCACTCTCATATTCTTTTTTGCAAAGTCTGGTGTTTTTAAACAATACCGTTTTTTAAAAGTAGACTGGTCTTCCTTAGTTCTCTTTGGAATAGCCATTTGAAAAACAAATTACTGTAGTTTTGCTGTAATTTTCATGCAGGATTTGCTACAGTTTTCATGCAGAATTTTGAATACACAATGAAATAGATCTGCAAACTTTCATATTTCCTACCCAGAACAACTCCCAATTGGGGCTAAAAATGTGATTCTAACTAGACCTGTGGTTTAATATTTTCTCATTCTCCTTAGCCATGACAGAGGATGAATGTCTTAAAAAAATAGATGTTTCCCTTTCATGAATAGGTAGAGGCTTTCACAGCACATAAAGCAGAAGGAGAACAGGCTGAAATAATAGACTGGCTTTGGGTTGGAGGGAGACTATGCAAGCAGCCTTCATATGAAAAAAAAAGTCTTTCCAAAAATTCCATTAAGGAAGAAAAGTAACAGTTTGATTTAGAATGTCTCTTGCCCTCAGTTATATCATTACTACAAATTTCTTTTTACAACCCTGTCATCCCTTAATTTGGGACAAGTCTGCGTGACTTGATGGAGCTGAGCATTTACTGGCTGGATGCCCTTCCTGATGCCACACAGAGTTCACAGCAGATATTCTTTTCTTTGCACTCTGATAGAGAAACATTTGCTGCTACTTAGGATTGAACTCTCAACCTTCCGAGTGGGAGGCAAGTGTCTTCACATCTAGGCCAGCACACTGCTCTGTTATATCATTACTAGCAAGACAAAAGCATTTTCATTGCCTGAGATGATTCAGCTCACTCTATCACATCAGGATCCTACCATTTCATTCTTTTGCATGGATAGACTTAGAGAAATAGTCTGAAGCTGAGAATCTCCAGTCCTAATAAATAATATTTATTTTCCTAGAAGCATAATAGCTGTAAACAGCCTTGCAAGCTAAGTGTGCTTAAAACCTATTGATTTCAATTTGATTGTACTATAATAAATAAGGAACATGTAAAGTTATTATAGTGGGACTGAGTTTGGGGAAAATGGACTGAATCAAATATTTATATTGTTTCCGTAATCTAATTGATGATATCTTCATCACCTTGACTAATAGGGTGCTTAGAAGCCAGAACAGTGAAAAGAGAGTTTGTAAAAACCCATCCTTTTTCTTTTTCATTTCGGCAGTGCAAGCTTTGTGTAATCAGTCTTGGTTTCCCATTCTTAACATTTTTTTAAATTCGTAGTATTTGCTTTGACTAGTTCATTTCCAGGCCCTACATAAAAATCACATTTCACCTACAGTTCTGTAATGCCATTAATTCATAAGTCATAATTCTACAGTTGCCAAAAGATTGGGTTTGATTATGGTATGATTGCTAGGGGTGAATATTTTTTAGTGACTGGGCATTTGGGGACTGTAACAGCCCTAGTAGGTAGGGCAGTAATGCAAAAAAGGAGGAACAAGAAGTTGTTATCTGTTTAGCAGAGGAATTTATCCAGAAGAAGAGAATATATGCAGTTCAAGGTTGAACTGTGGAATCCTCGGTGCTCTCTATCAATCATCATCATTAGTGTTAGGGAATGTGGGGTTTGCTCCCTGTTGATATACAGTAGCTTGCCATGCCAGTGTTGGTATGGGTGTAATTTTCTGCTTGGTTGTTCCTTGATTAAGGTATCGTTTTCTGCTTGATCGTTTGTCTGGTGTTAATCCCTGCTTATCTGGTTGTTGCTTGCTGGAGAAGGATATGTCCTGGTCTTTTTGTTTCTTAATTTAGATATAGCTTAACTTCTATATAGATAATATTATTAAATCAAGCAAAATGTACAGACAAAAGACTTCACATTTTCCAATACTTTTCATCAGTTAAAGTGGCAAAACAAAAGGAACAAGGAAGTTCAGAAGTTAGGTCCGCTAAAGTATGTCCTTCAAGATACTATCTTCACAAGGAAAAATCTCTTCTGCTCTTGAATGTTAGAGTTTGGCCTTGCTTAACAAGGGACCGGCATAATTCTCATGATGCCAGCCACAGCTTCTGGTGAAATATCAGAACAAAAGAAAACGAAATCCTAGCCATTCAGCCCGAAAGCTCATCACTGCTTCAGTGGCCCCTCTTGTTCAGCTCTCATTAAAAGCCTTTTCTGCCCTGGGGCCACAGCTCTGGAATATACTAAAGGCTTCATCATTAAAGACATTGAAAAATCCCTAAAGATTCTTTTCCATGACCTTAAACTGAATTTTTGTGAGACTACAATGGCTTTTGTCTTTGGGATACGAAACATCTGCATTATTATCACAGGCTTTTTATTCAAAGTTCAATTGATCAGAGCTGGAAAAAATATCCTAAGTGATATGTTAAGAAATATTTTGTAACACACACCACCTGGTTCTTTGCTGTATAAACACTCTACCCCCATGTACCACATATTAACTTTTTGTAATGTGCACACCTATTTATAAGCCTCCAGTGTAACACATACAGTACATAATATACAGGATCAGTTGCTGGTCTGGAGATACTAAACACTGTTCTTGAGACAGTTATTACAAATGGATTGGAATTTAGGCATAGAAGGAATAAGCTCTCTATTTGTCTCTCCCTCCCCATACACATGCTTCATTATTGCTTCCTATGGATATATAATTGGAATCAGCAAAGCCAAGTCCGTTAATGCCACGATCCCCCCTGAATTTAGCAGAAGCAATTTGCAAGTGAAAGTATGATCTGTGTCAAAACAGCTGCACATTTCTATTCAGTAAGAAAAGTATTCAGTATCCCACTGCTTGTAGCCAGGCCTGAAGTTAATGGCATGAGGAGAGGCGGTCAGAAGGGTAACCATTGTAAAAAATGAAACTAGATTTCCTGTGTTTCAATATTTTTGAGTTTTCAATAGTTAAGGCTGTGGATTCGGTGAGAGATTTTTTTTACACACCACTTGTACAAGGCAACTCTGTTAGGGGCTGACTCAGCTTTACAGGTTGATTTGGATATCCAAAAAGAGCTGATGAAGAATGAGAATTGTAGAGCAAACAAAGCAAGGAATAGGAATTCTGTTTTACTTCAGTAGATGAGTTGCTTCCACATCCGAGATGAAGAGAACTGATGGGACAATGTTTTCTGATGAGAGGAAGAAAGAAGAAAATGCAACAAGTGTTGAGAAAAAAATATCCATTCACTTTGTTACAGTAAGTAACTATAAGCAATCTGTCTGCACTCACCACATTTGACACAGGGAGTGTAGATGAGCAGGATTTCAGAATTTCATTGCAGTTCACAATCATCCTTCTATAGATTTGCAAATGAAATCTTATAAACACTCATATTCCTGAGAAAATACTTGCTAATTTCCACTCATTACTGTGTGGATTTGATGATAAGTGATAAGGGACAAAATTAATGCTTTGATATGAAGGGAGGCGTTGTTTGGGAAGGTGCGATTTTCTATTTTCTTCCTTTTTAATAAATGATCTTAGACTATACTGCATCTTTTGCAGATCACATCTGGAATGTGAGCATCATTCCAGGTTCTAGGAATATTCTGAAGAAAACAAACTGAGTGGCATTTTAAAGCCATTAGTGGATTTTAAAATATTGAAGGCTAGAATAGATTTGGAAAAGCTCAGGAAAAATATACAGTTCCAAAACAATCTGTATTTCAAATCTAATACTTACAGTTCCTTAGCCACAGCTGTTTAGGTTCTGTATTTAAGACTTGGATTGGAACAGCCATCAGTATGGGATAGAAGCCACATATTTAGAAAAGTTTTGCAGTTTGAGTCTCACCAGGTCAAGGTTGACTAAGCCTTTCATCCTTCTGAGGGAGATTGGGGGTAATATGCTACTCTGAAAAACCACTTAGTAAGGGCTGTAAAGCACCATGAAGCGGTATATAAGTCTAAGTGCTATTGCTATTTCCCACAAGTTCTACATCAGTTAATTATGTAACTTACAGTATTGCAACACCTTCAAAGCATCTGAGCCACAAAGAAGACAATGGGTCACCGTGCAGGACAAAGCAACCCATGAATATAATTTTCAGAGGTCAGTTTTTGTGACTTATAAAAAGGTAAAGGTTCCCCTTGCACATACGTGCTAGTCGTTCCTGACTCTAGGGGGCGGTGCTCATCTCCATTTCTGAGCCGAAGAGCCAGCGCTGTCTGATGACGATTCCGTGGTCATGCGGCCGGCATGACTAAACGCCAAAGGCGCACGGAACGCTGTTACCTTCCCACCAAAGTGGTCCCTATTTTTCTACTTGCATTTTTACGTGCTTTTGAACTGCTAGGTTGGCAGAAGCTGGGACAAGTAACGGGACCTCACTCCGTTACACGGCACTAGGGATTCGAACCGCCGAACTGCAGACTTTTCTGATCGACAAGCTGAGCCACCGCTTCCCCTTTTTTGTGACTTATACCAAAGGCCAAATTCACCTACAGATGCCAATGTATGGGTTGAAGTTTTGTCTTCAAATGATTTATGACTCCTCAGGCAAAGTTTTTAGAACTATTTGAATTGGGGGAAAACATCTCATATTAAATATTCTGTTAGAATGACTAAAAGTTTTGCTTACAGGGATTGATCTATGATGATTGAGACACATGTGTCAACTACAAGGAGCCAGTGATAAAGAGGATTAGATAAACCAATGCGAAGGGGATTTGGCAGAAGAAATTGATCTGCTGAACTAACTAAAGATGACAATCCATCTTTAGATCTTGCCTATTTGAAATGCAATATTTACCTATTTGAGGGGGGGAGAGTAGGTCTAAAAATTCCATTTTTACACTGAGCGGCAACTCCTAAGAACATTCCAAATTCTCAGTGTGCTCACTTCTCTTTTCTAAATTCTCTAAATGCCTTCAAAAACAATCATAGCAAATAGTTATTTTTTTCCCCAGATGTCATGTTCACCTGTATTTTTGCAAATGTGAGCAGGAGATTCCATGGTTTAATTCCCAGTTGAAAACAATTATCCTAATTCCAGAGAAAAATAAGGTATTGGGGGAAAAATATAAATTAGGCTTAACAAACAGGTGATTCTTGCAGACATTTCATTATCCAAACTAGGTAATATCATCAGTGCTAGTTTTGAGGGCTTCTCTGTCTTCTGCTATGAGTTGATTTTGTTCTGGTCTGTGTTTCTTCTGTGCCTGTGTATGTTTGTGTGTGTGTGTGTGTGTGTGTGTGTGTGTGTGTGCGCGCGCGTGTATGTATGTATGTATGTATGGGTATGTATGTATCAGGGGTGGGTTCCAACTTACCTCGCTGCCGGGTCGTTCCCTCCCGCGCCGCATGCACAGTAACAAAAAATCCGGGGGGAAAAAAACAAAGCCGAAAAAAAGATGGTGACCTCATGCACAGTGCCGCATACACACACACACACACACACCCACACACACACACACACACACACACATACACACACACACACACACACACACACACACACACACACACATATATATAAACGATGTTGCGCTTCAATGGGTAGTTGGCCTAGACATTGGTATTTGAACATAGATATTTTTAACATTTATATTTTATTGTGTTTTACTAATGTAGGTGAAATGTTAATGTATATATTGCTAATCCATGTATGATATGTCATCGGCTAAATAAGTGTGTGTGTGTGTGTGTGTGTGTGTGTGTGTGTGTGTGTGCGCGCGTGTGCATGTGCACGTGCATTGCAAGTGCATATACATANATACACATTCACACACACACACACACACACACACACACACATTGTATGTATGTATCTAGAAATAAATTTGCATGGGTTCATAACTTCTGAATACTCTACTTGACCTTAAATCCAGCATAATTATAGGTCATTCTCCAAATGTTCTTTACCAAATATAGAAAAATTAATTCAAGTGCACACAAATGTGACCTTATCATTAGTATTCAGGTTTTTATTTTAATATCTGCTATACGTGGCTTTAGTGAAGCAGGTGTAATAATCAACTTTTATGTAGCCAAGTACTAAGAAAAATGTCCTCTTAACAATGTTTTAGCAGAGTCTTAAATTCCATTTATGTTCATCAAGTTTCTCTCTGATTTCTAACAAAGATGGAACACAGTATAAATTCTGAGACTCAGGTTTACTTATCTGGAATAAGATTAATGAGTCAGTCAGTTAGGTTTATTTTTTACTCATTAACAGTTTATTCAAGTTTAATGTAACTTAAATCAGCAATTATGGGATTTTCTGTAGGTATTCTCAGGAACTGAAAGTAAGATTCATTGTTTCCCTGTGAAAAACTCAAAAGATATTAAGACTTTCCAATAATGTTATCCAGTGGAAATGGATATTTACAATTAAAATTAATTGGACTGATTAAATGCAAAGATTTTGCTTCCATTGCTCAAATGCTACACAAGATGAACATAAGCCAAAATATTTTATCTCAAAGAATCAGAGGGCATTAATTTTGGCTAAAAAACTCATTAAATGGGAAACAGAATAACCTTTAGAATACAGAATTTCCCATTTATGCTAAAATATTGACCACAACTTCTCAATTGTTCCTCTGAGCTCACCTGAGCTCAATCAATTCTCCAATTGCACAGAATTTCCTAAGCACCACCATCCTGAAAACAGAAGAACAAAAGGAAACCAAAGGACACATTTATCAAATGGAATCCATTTCCTGACTCTTTTCTTTCTTGATTCAAAACCTCCTTTCTTAAAAAAGACTTCATGGCCACAAGGGAAAAGAAAAAGTAGTTGGTTGCTTTTCTGGCTCAATCTTAGGAAGGATTAGAGAACTGGCAAGAATTCAGTGCTGTGGTTCTAGGGGTCTTCTGTTCCAACCCCCTGCTTAGGCAGGAAACCCTACACCACTTCAGACAAATGGTTATCCAACATCTTCTTTAAAACTTCCAGTGTTGGAGCATTCACAACTTCTGGAGGCAAGCTGTTCCACTGATTAATTGTTCTGACTGTCAGAAAATTTCTCCTTAGTTCGAGGTTGCTTCTCTCCTTGGTTATCCCAAAGATGCTTTTTCAGGGGGCAACTGGACTTTCTTGTTTTTTCTTTGAAGACATTTCACTTCTCATCCAAGAAGCTCTGACAGGACAGTGGAGAAAGGAAGGATTTATATTCCTTGCAGACAGCTGGTCATTTGCATCCTTTTAGAGGGTCATTGAAGCACTTGGAGATTTATCTGTGTCCTCAGCGTCACCTGAGTAGTGCTCCGGGTTCCTGTAGTCTGCATTTTTTCTCTGGAAATCCATCCACTATCTCTGGAAATCCATCCACTATCTCTGGAAATCCATCCACTATCCTGTCAGAGCTGAAGAAGCTTCTTGGATGAGAAGCGAAACGTCTTCAAAGAAAAAACAAGAAAGTCCAGTTGCCTCCTGAAAAAGCACCTTTGGGACAATCATGACCTGGATGACTGAGAATCTCTACAGACTCTCCTTGATTAGTTTCCATCCATTGCTTCTTGTCCTGTGCTCAGATGTTTTGGAGAATAGCTTGACTCCCTCTTCTTTGTGGCAGCCCCTGAGATATTGGAACACTGCTATCATGAATCCCCTAGTCCTTCTTTTCATTAAACTAGACATACCCAATTCCAGCAACCGTTCTTTATATGTTTTAGCCTCCCTAATCATCTTTGTTGCTCTTTTCTGCACTCTTTCTAGAGTCTCAACATCTCTTTTAACATTGTGGCGACCAAAACTGGATGCAGTATTGCAAGTATGGCCTTACCAAAGCATTATAAAGTGCTATTAACACTTCATGTCAGCTCTTTTGGCAGCTGCAGCACACGTTATCAGGAAATTTCTCCTTTGCTCCAGGTTGGATCTCTCCTTAATAAGTTTCCATCTGCTACCTTTCATCTGGCCTTGTAAGGCTGACTTTGTAAAAGCCTTGTGGAACCCCAAATGTGAAACCTCAAAGGAGAAAAGAGAAAGAAGCAGAACTTCTTCTGCGGTGAGCCGCGGTGGCGCAGTGGTTAGAGTGCAGTACTGCAGGCTACTTCTGCTGATCACCGGCTGCCAGCAGTTTGGCAGATCGAATCTCACCGGCTCAAGGTTGACTCAGCCTTCCGTCCTTCCGAGGTGGGTAAAATGAGGACCCAGATTGTTGGGGGCAATATGCTGACTCTGTGAACCGCTTAGAGAGGGCTGTAAAGCACTATGAAGCGGTATATAAGTCTAAGTGCTATTGCTATTGCTATTGCTAACTAAGCAGGAAACTGAAAAAGGGAGCTCACCATCTCTACGCTAATGAGTTCCTTAAAATTCAAACTTGCAGTCTTTTATTTTGTTTGGATCCTTCATTTATTATTTTTACAAATAACTCAGGTTGGCAAACATATCCAACACACCTTCCTCCTCCTGTTTTCCCCACAACAACAATCCTGTGAGGTAGGTTGTGCTGAGAGAGAGTGACTGGCCCAAAATTACCCAGCTGGCTTTCATGATGAACTTTTTTTTTTTATTTGCAAAAATGGTTACTGCCACTTACCACCTTTGTTTTTAGGTTTGAATTAGAAAATGTTATTCAGAATTCCAGCTTCACAAAAATGATGTAGCAGAAAAGAATTCTTCTGGATTGATGCCAGCATTATAACTGGGGTTGGGGGTGTAGTCGGCATGTCATATTTAGCATAATGAATGTTTGTTTGTTTGTTTGCTCTTAGGGCAAGGTCTCCATCCCAAAATGATAGTTTAGAAACCCTATTTAGCATTATATACTGCATGAACTCAGGCATGATGGCTGATTGAACAAAGCATGGTAACCAGCTACTATCTCTTTAGAAAAGTTTATAATCATGTTTAATATGGACTCTTTGCCTCTTTTAGCTATTTCATTCTTGGATGTGGGTGAGCTATAATTTGTAGTTTTAGAACAAAAATTTCAAAGTTCTATCCTTGGAACTTTTAGCCTACATTACAATGAATTAAATTAACTACTGCTTCATTGTGATGATAACACCATCTATGTTTATAATTCCTTGTTTTCAGCCACATAGCTTTACAAAATTATGAGCTGCATTCTATGGTATCCCATAATAGCAATGCAATTCATTTATAGCAAGTTGTATTTGTATCACCATGGCACCATCAGAGTATGATTTGTTCCCTTGTGTTGTGAAGAATGCTATTAATTTTCATGGATCAATTATTCTTTTCAAACCACAATCCATTCATATATATTTTTCAAATTCATCTAATTAACTCCTGCTAAATTAAAGTGCTTTCTTTATAACGATGGTAATTGTAAAGCAAAAAATACAAATGTAAGTATTTGTCTTTAGTTAATAGGGTATTATCAAGACCACCTTAGTGACTGTCACATTAGCAATAATTTAAAATAAACAATGTCAGGGTTGTTAATCATCGTTGTTTATCTTATTCATTTAAAACAATACTTTCACATTTTTCAACCAAAAACAAACTCCAAAATCTCAAAGAAGCTGACCAAAGATCAGTAAACAATGACAGTTCTTGACAGCATGCTTAAATTTAAAAGAGATATCCAAAAAAAGGAACAATACAAAAGATATCCAGTCATTACTTATTTAATTACAAATACTCACAACAGCCTACACAAGAGCAACTGATTTTTCAGTTGTATCTTTTGTATGTTGGACTTAAAAAAAAAGAAATAGAATAATAATATTTATAAGTTTCTGGGGAAAATGTGTCTAATTAGTTGTCAGAGTCATAGATTGGAACAGATTTTCTCACCCTGTCATTCAGAGTAATACTTTTGGTTGCTAGACTGAGCAGAAATATATATTATTAATATGGATGAATAATTGCTAATTAGGAACTTGTTAACACCTTAACCATTCTGGAATATGATGGATTTGCTGCCAGCCACCAAGAAAAAGGTGGTATGAGATGACCTCACTTATGAGTTTGCTTTGATTTGTCCATCATCTCTTAATGTCATGGCATTTGCTATTATACTTTCTAAAAATGAGTGTGTGTGGCCAAAGGGTGTAGTAACAGGCAATTATATGATTCATTAATCATTCAATCTCCACTGAACCATGTATCATCTGGTTATATTTTTCTATCCAATAGGATGAAATATGTAATTGTTTTCCAGTCCTGACCTCTAAGAAACTTTCCTTCTGTGCCTTCTGAAAAATTAAAGGGGAGCATATTCTTAATTCTGGCATCTGAAATAATTTTGACACTGTCATTCCAGCTGAATGGAAGCTACAAATAGAGCAAGAGGCTAGAACCAATGCTCAAGGCTTAAATCAGAATCAAAATGTAAGCATCTGAATTAAACCACAATGATAAAAAAAAATAACTTACAGCACAACATTATCCGATTCATGAGGAGCTTTAACATAGCTCCAATGTACTTCTTCATTATTCCAGTCCTTTGTAGCGCTATTGATTATGTTAATTCCTATTTTATATATGGATGACTTTTATAATTCAAATATCTCAATTGTGTTTCCTTGTAATTGTGATCCAGTTTGGTCTAGTGGTGAAAATGCTGGCCTAGAAAACAGGAGCTGGTGTCTATGGAGATTCTCAGTCATCCAGGTCATGGTTGTCCCAAAGGTGCTTTTTCAAAAGGCAACTGGACTTTCTGGTTTTTCTTTGAAGACATTTCGCTTCTCATCCATGAGAGCTGAAGAAGCTTCTTGGATAAGAAGTGAAACGTCTTCAAAGAAAAAAACAGAAAGTCCAGTTGCCTCCTGAAAAAGCACCTTTGGTACAGGAGATGGTGAGTTCTAATTCTGCCTCAGGGATGAAACTTGGCTAGGTGATTTTGGACCAATCATACCCTCTCAGCCCAACCCACCTCACAGGTTTGCTGTTGTGGGGAAAATAGGAGAAGGAAGGAATATTAGGTATGTTCACCACCTTGAGTTACCTGTAAAGTAATACAGGTGTATGAAAATCTAACAATATATAAATTAAATGCCCACCCTAATGAGTTTTTCAGGATGATCAGAACAATTTCATATTTCCCTATTGCTGTCAGATAACATGACTTTATTACACCCCATGTTCCAAATGTTGTATCACAATGCGTAGACCCTGCTGTGAGATAATATGCAGAACCACGTTCATGAAATGGCCACTAGAATTTTATCTGATCTCAGTCTAATTTTCCTTTCCTTTCCTTAGGAATGATCTTAAATTATAAAAGTGTATATGTATCCCTAGATTGTGCTGGTGTTTCCTCTCATCTGTGATTTATTGTTTTGATATTGTCAAGCATTTTATCTGCCTAGAAAAATAAATTTCAATTTCAGTTTCCCCAGTTATTGTTGAGAAATATCACCCCCATGAGTTTAAATGCCTTATCAAGGCGATAGCCATTTCACATAGGCATAATACATGCAGTGAATTTGTCAGAATGCAGAACTATCATTCTTACAGTATAAAATATGTATTAGAGAAAAGTGAATACAAAGCTGATTCAAGAGGTGTTTATAAAAAAACTATGAATATTTCTATGATTTTTTTTTCTGGCCGAGTTCATGAACAGTCATGCCGAAAAGAACTTGCTGTTAGTAAGATTCAAACTTTAGGGGGGGGGGAATACATTGATTGTATTATTTATCAGTAAATTCCTTTGCTGATTATTTTATGAAGATCTGTACCTGAATCTGATGTGCATTGGCAGTTTGCATTGTAGCTAGGCAAAGCTATAGATCCCAATTTTTAATCTTTACAGCTCATTACATTTTAGAGCACACATTCTTAAACTGGAAATGCCCATACTTTTTTCTTAGTCCATGTGTCTGATTGGCTAGTTTGTGGTTCAGTGAATAATGCAATCAGATTACAATCTAGTCTGTTATTTGAGCCCAATGTTATGGTTAGTTTAAGATACAGGCTGTTGTGTGATCTCAGAAAATTGGATTGAATAAATTGGTTAAGCATGTTATATAAAATACACCTAATGACTATCCTTGTCTGAGTATTGGTCACATAATGCAGTCAGGCAGTCTTTACAATGGTTAAAATTAACAAATACATGTCTACTTATCTAATAAATAAATCTATTTTTTCTATCATCTGTCTGTCTATATCTATCAACAGTCTATCATCTACCTACCTACCTACCTACCTATCTATCTACCTACCTACCTACCTATCTATCTATCATCACCATTTTTTTTATTCCCCAAGTAATTCACCCTATCCATACAATTGCACATCATGTGCACCATTGTTATTTTGTGAAGAATGTCAATAAAGCACTAAATTTCTATTTTGTGCCTGTTAGGTAAATGATTACTTTTTCGTGGTTTATCGAAATATCTCACTGCACGATATATAGATTGCAGACAAGCATGGTTACAGATTACCTTGAGATAACTGTTGTTCCCTGGAATCCCTTTGCAAATATTATAGATGAGTGGCAGACAAGAAAGGAGAATATTTGTAGTGCAAAGTTGAAATGAGGGGTCCTTGGTGCTCATTGAACTTGACTGCATTCTTGCAGAAGTTTCATTACCAAACTAGGTAACGTGGTAGAGCCTCTCCTATCAATATGAAAGTGGGAGTGGTAGAGCTTGTCCTATGAATGTGGAAGGTCTAATATTCAATTTGAATTAAAACAGTCTTGCACTGGGTTAAATAATACCCCCATGTTTTTAACAGGACTCAAGGGCGGCAGTTGGTGTGGCCAGAGAAGAGAATCCTTTGATGCACAGGATAGGATAATATTCCAATCTTCAAGGACTGATCTGGTCTTCAACAATAAGAGAGTTAAAAATGCCAGGTAAAATATTTCAACTTACCTTTTAAAGAATCAGGAAATATCTGATGAGAAACATCTCCCCTAGATGCTGCTTCCAGGTAGATTGCTTGAGACTAGGCTTAGGCTAAATCATAATCTGACATAGTAAAAGACTTGTGTGCCTTATTCATATATAAATGTAATGTGCCTTATTCATTTACACATATAATGAGCCACTATCATCATCATCATCATCATTTAATGACCCCATAATCCCTTGCGGGGTGGAGTCTGGGCAACTGAAAGGAGCTAGCAGAGCGTTTACTGGCCAGATGCCCTTCCTGATGCCAATGCGGAGTTTTGTTCAGCAGATAAATTCTCAGTGTGCCCAGAGAGAGAAATATCTGCCACTACCTAGGATCGAACTCACAGCCTCCTGATTGTGAGGCGACAGCTCCACCTCTAGGCCACCACACCACTCCATATAATGAGCCACTATGCTTATTTAAACTGACTTTCAGTCTTGCTCTGTGATGAAATACATCCAAAATATATTCTATGTATAAATTATTTATCACGTATTAATTACTATATCTCTGCTGGGTTGGACGTGTTGATAAACTTTAAAAAGTTAATAAAATTAAGAGAATGTTTCAAATTATTCCACAAATAAAGGTTAGCTGGATTCAGGGGAATTTAAGGGGAATGTTTATTCGAGTTTTGTAAATTCAAAACTTTGCATCAAAGGCTTTCCCAGTCATGATTTTTAGATGAATAAAAGAATGAGGAACTGCAGAAAACCAACAGTGGCTGACCAGTAAGATTTTCCTGCTGTCCTGTTAGTCCACATTTTGTGAGCCACTGCTGACTAGATATCTGGGGACAGTTCCAGATCATTGGCCACCTTTCCTGCTTCGTCCGAACCATGAAGTTTAATGAGAGAAACTTCTTTGACTTTCAAATGCAATATCCCTTTTTAACTCATTTCTGCCATTGTACTGATGTGGCGAAAAGTCTTCATTGCCTACTTAGGATTTGTTCGCTATTCTTAAACAGACTCAGCCATTCCAAGTGCCATGGAAGGGAGATTATTAAAGCCCTCAAGAAGCCAGAAATATAAAAGGGATATCAGTGTTCAGGTTAGTGGTAGGTAGTCTCAGATTTATGGTACAGAGTCCTTAGTCCAAACAGAATTGTTACCTTTGAGGCTACTGAATGCAAGAATCCAGGGTAATTTTTGAAAATATTTTAGTGGCCAGGAGAGGAAACAAACAGAAAAGAGAAGAAAGAGAAGAAAGAGAAAGAAAGAAAGAAAGAAAGAAAGAAAGAAAGAAAGAAAGAAAGAAAGAAAGAAAGGAAAGAAAGAAAGAAAGAAGGAAGGAAGGAAGGAAGGAAGGAAGGAAGGAAGGAAGGAAGGAAGGAAGGAAGGAGGGAAGGAAAGAAAGAAAGAAAGAAAGAAATAAATAATTTAAGAAAGAAAGAAAGAAAGAAAGAAAGAAAGAAAGAAAGAAAGCTTGGAAGGAAGGAAGGAAGGAAGGAAGGAAGGAAAGGGACTGAAGAAGGGGAAGGAAGGAAGGAAGGAAGGAAGGAAGGAAGGAAGGAAGGAAGGAAGGAAGGAAGGAAGGAAGGAAGGAAACCTTGTGTATGAAAACTTCTGATGAACAGCTCTAAATCATTTATTTTGAACTGTAAATGCATTCTCAATGGCTTCATTTTAAATGATGTTATATGGATTGGAATTGGAATCATGATGATTCTACTTAGAGTAATTAATGAATAGGGGATTGCACCACTGTCACTAAAAGTACAAGTTATGACTATTTTTTTAAAAAAAGTATGTCTTGGTTTGCTTGGTTTGCAAACTAGGTAGTTAAACTGATGACATATACATTAATCTGTACCTTCCTAATCATCATCATCTTTTGTAATGCATAACAGAAATCAATGATTTACAGTGTGAAGAAATTCTTGTCTTTTTTTCAATTCTCGCAAGAAAGGGGTACTGTTTGTTAATTTCAAGGTGACCCAGATGTCCATAAATATGTGGCAGATTACAGCTGGAAAGATGGAAGTTAAAGCTAAGTCTACAAAGTGAACTAAAGCTATTGATTTTAAACAGATGGAGAATCACAGCTTAAGTTGCATCACTGTTAAAATAAGAAATGTCTTTGTTGACCACAAAAAGTGGTTTTGCATGGGTGCAAAATGATATTTTAGCCAACACATTATTGATGCTGAGAACTTGGTACAGGTGTATCATCAGCATTTGAACTCTACTGATTTTCTTATTGCTGTATTCTGGTAGTTGCCAAGGGAGGCAGCTGCTACCCCAGTCTTCAAAATGCACGTGGGACAGACTTGGGTGGAAAACACCAATGTTCACTGAACAAGGACTTTAAATTTGACAGAGATGAGCTTGAACAAAAAACCCTCAAAAATGTCCTCATGTTGGAAAAATCAATTGAATGATAGCCAAGAGAGCTGAAAAGCTAACAGATTGATGAGAGAGAAGAAAAAAAAAATGGGTCTCATTAGTAGGCAATAGGTTGGACTTGACAGAGTCTCTCAGTCCAAATAACCAGGGATTTATTGAGGAACATTTTTGTAAACACACTTTGTTTTTCACATTCGATTGATTAGACATATAATTCAGTCTGATTTGCAAATCATACTTTGCATTTTCAGTTAAACAGGGGAGAAGAACTGGGCATGGCTAGTCTAGCGAAGAGAAGGGAGACATGATAGCAGTGTTCCAATACTTGAGGGGCTGCCACAGAGAGGAAGGGGTTAGGCTATTTTCCAAGGCACCAGAAAGCCAGACAAGGAATAATGAATGGAAACTGACCAAGGAGAGATTCAACCTGGAAATAAGGAGAAAATTTCTGACAGTGAGAGCAATCAACCAGTGGAACAGCTTGCCTTCAGAGGTTATGAGAGCTCCAACACTTGAGACTTTCAAGAGGAAATTGGACTGCCATTTGTCGGAAATGATGTAGGGACTCCTGCTTGAGCAGGGGGTTGGACTAGATCCAAGGTCCCTTCCAACTCTGTTACTCTGTTATTAAGAGATGCTTCCAGAAGCCAATTGCTATGTCCAATTGCATTACTAAACTCTCCCAGGCATTCCTTTCTGTATTTTCCTCTGCAAGATATGCTGACTATATAGTTATGTAGTAACTTCTAAGGTGAACATCAGCATAGCTGAGAATCTTACACTACTAGAAAATCCTTTTTTAACCTAACACTGTTCTGGAACTCGAGTTTAGCATTATATCTTCTCTAGAGGTAAACGGATGTAGAAATAATTTCAGTGAAGGAATGGATGGGCCATTAAAGGGGAAAAAAAACCAGCAGTGCAGTCCTGGAAATATAGAGAGCTTGAGAAAGAGGCTTAAAACAATCCCACCTTGCTTGTCTTTGACCTAAAATGGGGCAGGACAAAGTCTTCAAGATATTATTATACTGCCTTACAACAGTAAAGGACCAACCTAAAATTGTGGTGTCTGTTTCTCGACTGCCTAGCATTTCCATTGCTAAGCAATGCAGTCCATTAAGTGAGTCATACTCAATTTTATAACATTTTTGTCATGGTTGTTAAATGGATTTAGATTCAATCATTGATGTTTTTTGTTTAAGATGTTCATAAATGGTAAATGATGATCACATGGATGCTGCAACTGTTATAAATGCATGCTAGTTACCAAGCACCCAAATTTTTATTACATGACTATGGAGTTGTTGCACTGGTTATAAGTGCAAGGACAAGTGGTAAGTCAAATGTCTATGGACATTCTCAATCATCCAGGTCATGGTTGTCCCAAAGGTGCTTTTTCAAGAGGAAGAAGCTTCTTGGATGAGAAGCGAAACGTCTTTAAAAAAAAAAAAAACCAGAAAGTCCAGTTGCCTCTTGAAAAAGCACCTTTGGGACATTGGTAAGTCACTTTTTTTTCAGCAGTCCTGACTATAAAAAGTTATTAAATGAGTGGTCATAAATCAAGGACTACCTGTACCTTGAAGAGCTGACACAGGAAAATCTAGAAAGAGTGCAGAGAAGAGCAATAAAGATGATTAGGGGACTGGAGGCTAAAACATATGAAGAACAGTTGCAGGAACTGCGTATGTCTAGTTTAATGAAAAGAAGGACTAGGGGAGACATGATAGCAGTGTTCCAATATCTCAGGGGCTGCCACAAAGCTATTCTCCAAAGCACCTGAAGCAATGGGTGGAAACTAATCAAGGAGACAAGCAGCTTAGAACTAAGGAGAAATTTCCTAACATTTAGAACAATTAATCAGTGGAACAACTTGTCTCCAGAAGTTGTAAATGCTCCAACACTGGAACTTTTTAAGAAGAGATTGGATAACCATTTGTCTGAAGTGATGTAGGGTTTCCTGCCTAAGCAGGGGGTTGGACTAGAAGACCTCCAAGGTTCCTTCCAACTCTGTTATTCTGTATTCTGTATCTATATTGGAGAATGAGGTTGAATCTGAAGATTCAGAATACACAGAGCAGCTGGATCTAAATAACCCTGAACCTGATTTAATGGATCTAAAACCTTCAGATTCTGATCTTGTGTTTCGAAGATCTGTATTTGAAAACCAACACACCATTCGATCCTTGCAGTGTACACTCACAAAAAGGAATATAAACTTGCCTGTAAGTTGGGTATTTTTTGAGAAAAATGGCTCTGATTACCAGCAATTGGACTCTAGTTAGCCAGTTTATATTCTCATAAATAACTCCAAGTTTTATGTTGTCCCTCTAAAGATTTTGGTAGTTTTATTACACTGGAAATCTAACACTAAAACAAAGTAAACTCATTTTGTCCATTCATCTGCAACAGAGAAATGTGTGGCTTAAGAGGAAAGATGGTGCAATGGTTGTATTATTGGAATGGGGGGGGGATTATTTTTTTAAATCCTCATTTGTGGCTGTCACTGGATGACCCTTTGCCAGTCATTATTTCATAGTATGTCTTGAAAGCTTGTTTCATGCATTGACATTGAGCAACCCTATACATATGACATTATTACTTCCATGAGAAAAAGAATAGAAATATGCTAAATAGGTATCCCTACATAATAGTTACATCTCTGTCAAATCCTTAGAAAACTTCACAGAAAGTCTTATAGTTAACTACTATTGTGCTAACAGTGGAAATACCTACTCAATCATAATATATTAATCTACTTACAAGCACAGTGGATCTATCTACCCACTTACTGTTACGTTCCAGTTGCTCCACTTAGCCAGCAATGAAATAAAGACTAATTAACAATAATTATAATAAACATATAAACAATAATTATATATAAAACCAAGAGACAACAAGAACATATCTTGTTAAGACCTGGCTTTTCCGGCAGGCCTGGGGCCAATAGTTGCCCTGATTGGCCCATGCATGGTTGTGTGAGTGTTTTATTTTAAATATAGATTTTTTTTAATTGCTTTTATATGTTTTATTTTTTTTTATGATGTAAGCCGCCCAGAGTCCTTCGGGAGTTGGGCGGCATATAAATTTTATAAAATCAATCAATCAATCAATAAAATAAAATAAATATCTGAGGTTAAACATGGTCTGTACTACAACTTTTCATTTCAAAATGTTGCCTTAAAATGACAGGTTGGTGTGGTTGTTGTTGTTGTTGTTGTTGTTTTTTCTGTGAAAAGATAAAGTGTGGGAGCTAAACAGATTTCAGGAAGTAAAATATGTCAGAGAAACTAAGCAAAGATCGGAGAGGAAAAGGTTTCATAGTCCATCACCTCTTTTGAGGAGGTAGAAGCCAAAACCAATCCAATGTTCATAGATACACTGAATGGAATAGACATTGTCCCATCGCTGGCCTGAAATTAGGTCGTTTAGGGTTTTATATTTATATTTAATAACCAACACATCGAATTATACCTGAGAACAAACTGGCATTCAGTACAGATTCTTTAATAAGAGTGCATCACCATTCTTCTCAGAGGGAAGCATCACTTCTTCTCTCAGAGATCACTGATCACCTGTGGTAAGATGGGCAGCCAATAAAATGAATAAATAATAAAATTAGCCATTCATCCACCCTCTGACTGCCCGGAGAAGATAGGTCCATGATGGCAAACCTATGGCACGAGTGCCACAGGTGGCACGTGGAGCCATATCTGCCGGCACGCAAGCCGTTGCCCTAGCTCAGCTCCAGTGCGCATGTGTGCACCGGCCAGCTGATTTTTGGCTCGCACGGAGGCTCTGGGAGGGCGTTTTCGGCCTCTAGAGGCACTCCGGAGGGTAGGGGAGGGTGTTTTTGCCCTCCCCAGGCTCCAGGGAAGCCTCTGAAGCTTGGGGAGGGCGAAAAACGGGCCTACCGGGCCCACTGGAAGTCGGGAAGAGCCTGGGGAGGCCGGTTTCGCCCTCCCGGAGGCTTGAGGAAAGCCTCCGGAGCCCGGGTAGGGCAAAAATATGCTAACTCTGTAAACCGCTTAGAGAGGGCTGTAAAGCACTATGAAGCGGTATATCCAGGGAAGCCTCTGAAGCTTGGGGAGGGCGAAAAACGGGCCTACCGGGCCCACTGGAAGTCGGGAAATGGGGGAGCGGGGGGGGTCATGCGCACATGCGCAGGGGGGTGGGGTGAGTGGGGGGCATTGAATTATGGGTGTGGGCATGCGCACGCGCACGATAGTGCACGCGCACGCACTTTCGGAACCCGAGGAAAAAAAGGTTCGCCATCACTGAGATAGGTGAAGCAAGGATTCAGCCTGGAGGAGGTTGGAGGCATGGACAGAAGACCCTGTCCACTTCGTTGAAGGCCCAAGAGAATCCAAGTCACATCATAAGACACTAGGTAGTTGCCTGATTCTGCCAATGTGGACTCCAAATCTGAACAATGTTATTGATAATTTTGATAACAATAATTTTGATAACTGTTTTGGTAACACAAGGAGATGTTGATACCATATTTAATAAAAACAGAACATCAGTAAGGACTCTGATGACTTCATATATGCCCACTCCCTTGCTAAATCGATATTTTTCTCCTTAAGTTCTCACCATTCTGATAGTTATGGAATTTTCCTTCCTCTTTTTAAAAGTAGTGATGTAAAAGAAACATATTTAGATTAATTTTCTACTGTTAAAGCCTATAAATACACTGAGAGATTCTTCAGACAAATTCCTTGTGTGTCTAATCACACTTGGCAAAATAAAGCTATTCTATTCTATTCTATTCTATTCTATTCTGTTCTGTTCTGTTCTGTTCTGTTCTGTTCTGTTCCGTTCCGTTCCGTTCCGTTCCGTTCCGTTCCGTTCCGTTCCGTTCCGTTCCGTTCCATTCCATTCCATTCCATATAAAATCATAAAAATTAGAGCTAACCAAGGCGTTGAAGCTTGTGACAGCACATACATACCCATATACATATACATATTGTTTCTCAGAGTGGATAATTTATATGATAGCCAGTTTCTACAACCTGATTTCTTCCTGGTGGTTTAAACTGAAATTTCATAAATTCCATACATGCTGACTGGGGTTCATTTTATTATGTTGCTTGCTTGAAAATGGAAAGAAGTGCTTTTGACCTCTCTCAAAGGGATGTTTTGTGCAGCCAGCTGAGCTTCCTGTAGTGCCATGCAGAGTTGAGCTTGAAAGAGACAGAGATAAAAAAAAATAAATTCTCACACACACATGCACGCAAACACACATCTCTGTCCCCTTGTAAAGTTAATAAAAAGTTAAGAGGCTATTCTCTACTCTCCCACTCAAAGTGTTTAGAGAAATGTCTGCTAGCTTCAAAGACACTGTTGAAGTGAAGCACCCCTTTGAAGCTTTGCACAGCTCTCATGTGAATTAATACTCTCTTTTTCATGGTAAATGCTCTCTACAGCAATCTGCAATCTTCCTCATTCCCTCACTTACATTCAGTCCTGCAGAAAGTAGGGATTTTTGCTCCATCGGAGAAAGACTGAGATGTGTGGACAGCCAAAGGAGGCTTCAGAGTGAAAGAAAAAGGTATCATCCCAAACTGGTCATATCATCTTCTGTAACTTCCATTGGACAGAAATTGTCAGGCATGAAGAGTGAGAACCACACGTTAAGTTCCAGTTAAGCTGATTTATTACTCATGCCTAAACACAAGAATCTAGTCAACTAGAAGTCAGCACTAAATTTGTGATAGATAAGAGTTAACGGAAGGGCTGGACTTCGATCGCTTATGGGAATTTAACAACTCCTTTAACATTCCTTTCTTGACTCTTCCCCTAGTCTCTCTCTCTCCTTCTCCTACAGAAATTTAAACAAAATGACCAACTACCCAGAGAATAGGAGAGGGGGGAAATTGTGTAGTTTCTTTTGACAGTACAGAATATCCTCCTTTGTCTCACTTCTAAGTGAACATATAATTTAATACTGTTTGAGATCTTTTTTTCCCTTCCTTATGATCCTGATTTTTGTTATATAAAATGGGTAGCTGATCTTTGACTATAAATAAAGTTTATATTATACTAGGGAACGTCAACAGACAGTGGGGTGACAAGGAAGGATTTGCTTTTGCTTCTTAAAGAACTAATGCAATATTCGTCTGCATCAGCAGAAATATTTTATCAAGATCAGGGGAAATGCTAATTCTGTTGTATGCTGCACTGGTCAGATCAGATCTGGAATACTGTGTTTTATTTTGAGTGGCTCTGAACAAGAGGGATACTTAGGTGTTACTAAGAATGTGGAGCATAGTGACAAAAACGGTGAGGAACCTGAAGGCTAAATTATATGAACAATGGGTTAAAGAAACTGGGTGTATTTAGCCTAAAGAAAATAAAAGATTAAGGGAAAATAAGAGTCCAGTCTTCTAATGCAGACTATCCCAAGGAAGAGGATGTGGATTCATTTGCCATAATTCATGATGGTAAGACAAGATCTAATGGTTGGAAGTTTTATACAGGAGGACGCAAATTTGGAATTCCTGACCCTGAATCAGCATAGAGGTTTTCAAGCAAAACTCTGTGATGGACTATCTTTTTTCTAGGATGGTATGAAGATTCCTGCCTCATGCATGGGGTTGAATCAGAAGACCATCAAGGTTACTTCCAATTCTAATTACATAATTCTATAAAAAGAAGAGGATATGAAGGATATGAAGCAGTGGTGGGTTTCAAATTTTTTTACTACCGGTTCTGTGGGTGTGGCTTGGTGGGCATGGCTTGGTGGGCATGGCAGGGGAAGGATACTGTAAAATCTCCATTCCTTCCCCACTCCAGGGGAAGGTTACTGCAAAATCCCCATTTCCTCCCGATCAGCTGGGACTCGGGAGGCAGAGAATAGATGGGGGCGGGGCCAGTCAGAGGTGATATTTACCGGTTCTCCGAACTACTCAAAATTTCTGCTACCGGTTCTCCAGAACTGGTCAGAACCTGCTGAATACCACCTCTGATATGAAGGTATTGAAACTTATAATAGGTATCTCAGTTCTTCTAGAGCAGGGATGTCAAACTCACATCATGGCAGCATCACATGACATATCAGGACTTTTTCCCCCTTCACTAAACTGGGCGTGGGTGTGGGCATGGCCAGCATGTGATGCATCCGGCCCGCGGGCCGGGAGTTTGACTGCCCTGTTCTAGAGTTTCAGCTATATTAATTGTGAACAAATAAAGTAAACTTGTATATGAAGATATGCAACTGAATGTACTATCATGTAAAAGGGAAAGGAAGGGAAGGTAGGAAGGGAAGGGAAGGTAGGGTAGGGTAGGGGAACGGAACGGAACGGAACGGAAAGGAAAGGAATGGAATGGAATGGATTAGTGTAGGGTAGGGTAGGGTAGGGTAGGGTGGGGTAGGGTAGGGTAGGGTAGGGTGGGGTAGGGTAGGGTAGGGTAGGGTAGGGAAGGGAAGGGAAGGGAAGGGAAGGGAAGGTAGGGGAGGGTAGGGAAGGGAAGGGAAGGGAAGGGAAGGGAAGGGAAGGGAAGGGAAGGGAAGGGAAGGGAAGGGAAGGGAAGGGAAGGGAGAAAGGGAAGGAAAGGAAATCCTTCATTGAACTGGGTTATTTCTAGCAGAACTTCAACCACTATATGGCAAAATGACATTAGTGGCATTACAATCCATCTATTTGTTCTTGTATGGAGTGCCAGCACATGCAGAAAAGGGTCAGAACTCCCAGTTTGCCTGTTTGACACACACACATTCCTCCCCTGCACAGATACCATTAAGAACATGTTTCTTGTTTCCACTATGAAAATCAGGCAATTGTTTTTATACAATTTTTTTTTTTTACTAATACTTCATTTTGAAACTGGGTACCTGTCAGGTCAGGGTTCCGACCAATGCCCTAATAAAATCAGGAACCTCAAGCCATTTTGCAAGAAAAATCCACTTGTTTATTAGGAGCGCCATGTCGGCACGACCTAAGTGAAACCAGCTCTGACTTCACCCAGTTCGCGCCTTGCCTCTGACCCTGTTGCCCCCTCCCTCCAACCTATATAAGATTAATAAGTTGGGCTCCATATTCATCTAATGTTATATCTTTTAAATAGATGGTCTTGCATATTTTACATTTTCTTTAAACTGTTGTGACCCAGCGCGGCAAACCCCCAGAAAGCGACACACACACACCGCTATTTA
>QLTV01003494.1:302064-331165 GCA_003457575.1 Thermophis baileyi
TCTCCCTCTCTCCCTCTCTCTCTCTCTCCCTCTCTCTTTCTCTGTGTATGTGTGTACAAAATGTTTTCTCTTGAAATGCACTTGAGAAGACATCTTTATAAGGAATTTATAGATATCAAGGAAAATGGGATTCATATCTCCAATATAAAGGAGCTGTTCTCTTTTGAAAAATCTATGTTATGATGACAAATTAGTTAACCAAAGGAAAAGGTTATATGCAAGCAACAGGATTAACATCTTCCACTTAGATTCTTTTTAAAAAAAAATGAAATGGCATAAAATCACTTGGAATAATAAAAAAGAAATCAAAGTTAATAATCATAATATTATAAAAGTGAAAGAGAAAGTATCTGGATAATTTCATTATAAATAAAATCATTCTATTGAGCCTTTCTCCAGAACCACTTTAAAACCAGGCAGTACTGTATGTATACCACCTAACTGTATTTATTAAATGATTCTTAACACTTCTGGTTAGTTCAAATGGGAAAAGTAAAATATTTCAAATATTAGTTTGAGAGAGAAAGAGAGAGAGAAAATGTATGTGATATATGTATGTGGATAGAGATATATAGATTTCCCTCCTATTACTGGCTTGTCAGTTTGCTAAAGAAAAAAGAAGTGCTGTACAATCCTATAATCCTATAATCAAAACACAAATTGTATACAAACATTTAACAAGAATTAGAAATGCATTCCCTTTAATGTCAGGTTTACAATCTGTTTCTCTTAGATGAATAAGATAGAAAGATATTAAAAAGGCTTTCTTTCAGAATTCAGACACTTCTTATATATTACTCTGATCCATTGCAAAACCCACAAAAATCATCCTGCAGCTTGAACAACACAATTTAGTGTTAATTTCTCCCTGAAATTTTTTGGGAAAAAAACACCACATACTAATAGTGAGAAGATGCTTTTACAGGAATTGGGAAATATATGCCACCTGATTTGGGCATTTTCATCCCATGATAAAATGCAGTTTTCTGAATACTAGAAAATGAAAGGGATAGCAATAACAGCAAGATCCTATTCAAATTAGATTCTCAGCAGGAAAGTAATTACTTAAAGATAAGCCCACTCAAATTGTGTTTGATCTTGTTCATCAAATTTATTTGATTAGAAAAAAGTGGATTTATCTGATTCTGAACATCCAAACATTCAAACATTTGAATCAGTTTTATTTGAATCATTGATTGGAACATATGAATGACTGTAGGTTAATTTAGTTCAAAATGGATAAATATGTATATGTATTTCTTTGATGTGGACTTATCACGAAAATGAAACTGAATTATTTGATCCATGTTGTCCAATTGAATCAATTCAATGAATTGATTTGTCACCTCAGATAAAGTTTCACTAAAGCAATTCTAAACCCATATAGCCCTACTTATAACTTATTATCAAGTAATTCCCTATGGATACAAAACTAAAATGTTAGGCTACTTCATACCATTTCATCTGCAACCTTGGTGCCTTTATCAGAGATTGCAAATCAGCATTTTTAAAATGTTAATGTTTGCATCTTATTGATGTGTATTATTGGCTTGTTAGACAAATGAATTTTAACAGAATAATAAAAGTGAATTTGAAGAGTGGTTTGAGAGTCAGCCCAACACACTGGTTCATGACCTTAAAACAAAATGAGGGATTGAACCAACCAAGCATGTGTTCAATCATTGCTACTGCAATTGACTGGCGGGGGTGATATACAGTAGTGGCCAAAATTGTGGAAACCTTTTGGGGAAAGTGTATTTTTGAGGTTTGATGGCTAATAACACCACTTTTTTTTTTTTTTTTTTTTTTTTTTTTTTTTTTTTTTTTTTTTTTTTTTTTTTTTTTTTTTTTTAAAAAAGCTTCCCTTTTTATGGTTAACTTCAAAATGTTGGAGGGAGAACTGGCGAGAGTTGGAAAGAGTGAGTCACTTCTCGAAGGAGGAAGGGAAGAAAGATAGAAGCAATCATTCCATCTTGGTTTCAAATTATAACAGCTGCAGAACTAAAAGACGTGGTTCACTCCATGGGAAGGACGTTGTAAGGCTGTAATTCATGCTAAAGGTTACCCAACTAAGTATTAACTGACATGGTGATAATTTTTGTATCTCTCATTTTTTTCTATGGTGATAATTTTTGTATATCTCGTTTCATTTTTCTTCTTTATAACTGCTATTCTAATAGCAAATCCTTCATAAAAGTTATTGCATTACATTCTTGATTAAATTATCTTTCCATTGATATATAATTTTATGGTACTACTCCCCCCCAAAAAAGTGGTGTTATTAGCTAGTTTTAGAAAATACACTTTTCCCCAAAGATTTCCACAAGTTTGGCCACTACTGTATTAACAAATTATGCAGCAATTCCAAAGTGAGATGAGCAGCAGAGGGACTCAAATTGGCTTATATTAACAGACAAACTTATTGTACAGTGTATTGCCATCCTACTGTGTGTCTATTCATTGCCGTTTTTCAACAGGGAATTGAAAATGATCAAACATGAGATGGTCCTTTCATAAAACTTGAAAGAGTACTTGAAACTGTGGGAGCAGTTTCCGCTTTAGTCGCTTAGATTTTCTTTTTATTTAATCACATTCACTTATTGCCTGTTCATCCTCTAATTATGATAAGTAACTTTGCCAGAGGAGAGTGTGAGAGAAAGAGAGAGGCTGAGATAAGATTATGTTCCCTTAAGCATTCTTTGGGGTTCATGTCTGACAATGTAATCAAAGGTAGCCGCTAATTAAAGAGAAAAATATCCAATTAGCACCTGGTTTTTCCCTTTTGGAGTGAAAGAACCTCACTCAACTGCTGCAATGAGTAAAAGGAGTTGTCATTTCTCCTTGCGTTTCCCAGCCCCACAACATGCTAACAGAGACACAGGAGATGTTCACATGTTTTAATAGGGTACTGTGCTGCATTAACTTTGGAGTGTCCCTGGATCACAGAATTAATTTACATCCCTTCAGAAAGGGGGCCAGATTTAATAAAGTGCGATAATAAATTAAACACTATCAACAGATGGAAATTGTGGCCTCCTTGAGATATAAAATACAATTTCACCCCAGCAAAGGTCATCAGGTGCTGTCACCTGCTAAACCCCTCTTGAAATTTACTTTAGACACATTATTCGGCATTGGTCTTGCATGCTGGGCTTCTTAATGCAGCAACGGCTGAAGAGCGATGCAAAGTGGAGAGAAAGGCACCTTGTAGCAAAGTATTCATCAGAGCCTTGGGTGCCATGTAGAAATACACTAGAGAGAACCTTCTTCCAATGGCTTCACGACACTTGTGGATCCAGGAGATTGCCGGGAGCAGTCTTTGCAGCTTTCTTGGCCGTGTTTTTTAGTTTGCCATTGCCTCTACCTAAGGCTGAGAGAGAGTGGCTGGCCCAAGGTCACCAGCTGGCTTCGGGGCTAAGGCAAGATTAAAATTCATAGACTCCTGGTTTCTAACCTGGAGTGCCTTCACCACTCCACAAACTGGCTCTGTTATTCAGCCAGAATCTAACATCCCTAATTACACTGCAATCCATAAGAAATGCTGTAAAACAACAACACCACCACACACAAAGATGTAATAGTAACTCATTGTCTTAACAATAGCAGTGAAAGTACGGTTTTGGTTTGATTTCTAAAGTACCAAACTTCAAATTATTGGTCAAATGGTCAAAAATCAATTATATTCAGTGGGCCTCAACCTTCTTCATCACGGACACCCTTTAAACAGCTTTTGTGGCCATGGACCATGGCCCCAGCCTTCCAAGACTTAACTCAAGATTTAAATCATAACATTTCCTCGAGTCTTCACGGACCCTCTGTGATGACATCATGGCCCACCAGGGGTCTGTGGGCCACAGGTTGAGAACGACTATCTAGTATAAATATGTTCACCAGATGTACACAACTTGTCACTCTAATATATCATCATTCTAAACTTCGAAGAAGATAAAACGTTTTAGAGGGGTTTTTTTGTGTTTTGTTTTTTGTCATTGGTGACCAATTATGACATAATATTTTTCTAAGGCAGGCTGGTTTATTAGCTGTACAACATTCATATTCATCTGATAAAAGTTTTTCATGAGCCATTAGGGAATAGCCTTAAACACCGAGTTGCAGATTTTCAGAAATATTGTACATTACTTTGTTATTATTACTGGGGGGGGAGAATCATATATTGGAAATCTGCACTAATGATAATTATTTACTTCTTTGGTCCTCATTAATTCATTGTTTTCCCTTAAATTTATTTTACCTCTTTCCTCAATGAACAAATTGTGTCAGTTGTCAGGAACATAAATAATGAAATGAAAAATAATCCAATGGTTACATTTATTTTATCTTTGGGTATGTATGAGAATGAAAAATTGGTTGTCTGGTCATTTAGGACTACTCCAGTTGTATCTGGGAGGTATTAATATGACTTTCCAGTTCCTCTTCTGTCTCTTGTCTCTCTTCGCCTACCCACCTTGGTTTCAAGAACAGATTGGAAGAGATTAAAATAAATATCCATTTCTGTCTTCTGCATAACCTTCTCTCCTTATTATTTAGCTTGCTGTTGTTTTCTTTAAACAAACTATGGTGTTGTGCTACAAACCCTGTCATTGTTTCCACGGTAGAAATATAATGCACTCCATAATCATCGCACTATGTTTAGCTTCATTTTTTCCCCTTTCCAGTATTATACCTCCCTGATAATTATCCATCATATTAATATTTTCACTATTCTCCTAAGAGTCCCATACTAGCACTCTGTTTCACATTCCATATAAATAAGAATTTGTTTACAAAGCCAGGCAGTTACTTCTGTTTCTCCTTCGTCTTAAAAAATGCAAATGTATTGGTGTTTCTTACCTACCGGAGTGAGTTTTGGGCCTTCTCTATTGCTTTATTTAACCTTTTGGTATGTATGAGCATTTTCATTACCATTCAATATAGAGTGGAGATTGCAGTTGGAAGAAAAAAGAATCAAAGCAATTTAAATATTTTTCCCCAGAAATGCTGCAAGGACTAAAGATGGGAGAGGGGTTTAAATAAAATTAAATAACGTTAAATGTCAACTGTAACCATTATCCTTGTGGGGTTTTTTTCTGGGCACTTAATGGAGGAACAATCAAAGAATAATGAAGATGGGCTTACTACTTTGATTTTTCTTAAGAAAACTATTGCTCTCCCAAAAGCTCTGGATTTAGAACATTTCTTAACTGAGAGGCAGAGAGTAGAAATATGATCATGAATGTAAACTTCAAAACCACTTAAGGTGTTTGCCCTGTTATAAAGTGTATAGAAAATGGCTTCTAATATTCAGCCTAAAATGATCCAACTGCAGCTGATTGATAAGAACCAAAAGCTGGGGAAATTGATTATGAAATCACAATGACTATTCACTAGAGGAAAAAGTTTGTCTTGGCACCATGCAGGAATTCTGGGTAGCAGGTATGAATTTGCCTTTTTAATTAGCTGTGATAAATGTGAAGAGGAAGAAAAAAATGTGAGTTGAATTTGCTTACAATCTTTCTGCCAAAAATGCACTAAAAAGAGCCAGTTCCATATCTCGTTATGAAGAAGAAAGGTGTGTTTCTGACTTTTTAAAAATCTTTTAGAGAAATTGCATTTTTAATTAATTTTCCAAAAATCCTATGATAAGGGTCTTTTTAATGGTATTTGAGTAATGCCATTAGTCTCTGAAAAATAAAAAAATGCAATACTGTCAAGAGAATATATTACGAAAGAGAAATACAATAATTTCATCAAGATGTCTCTGGCCTTTCATACCATGTCCAGTGTAAAGCTATGTCCAGGCATTATTTCTGAACCTGTTTCATAACAATCTTGTTGTGAGTTCAAAGCATGTAGACCAGGGGTGTCAAACTCAAGGCCTGGGGGCCATATCCAGCCCATGGGGTGCTTGGATCTGGGCCGTGGGGCTGCCCTGGAAATAGCAAAAGACCAGCCTGCAGTGCCTCTGCCAGCAAAGACGGAGCTCAGGAAGGCCACGGGTGGTCCTCCCGAGCTCCATTTTCACTTGCAGAGGGTTGCAGGAGGCCGTTGCAGCCAAAAATGGAGCTCGGGAGCCCGTTTTTGCTGGCAGAGTGCTCGGGCCACCACAGGTGCCCCCAACATGAGTGACGTCGAGATGGCCATGCCCACTCTGGCACCCCGAGGTCAAACACCCCTGATGTAGACCCTCAATGGAGGAGAACATGGCATAATTAAGATGTGCATAGCAGCCCTTTTGTTCGGATTGTTTCATCACACACATAAATATCTGACTTTTTAAATATAAACAATGCTGCACTCCAATAGTTAGATGGCCTAGAGCAGGGGTCCCCAAACTTGGCAACTTTAAGACTTGTGGACTTCAACTCCCAGAATTCTCCAGCCAACTATGCTGGCTGGAGAATTCTGGGAGTTGAAGTCCACAAGTCTTAAAGTTGCCAAGTTTGAAGACCTCTGGCCCAGACATTGGTATTTGAACACAGAACATGTATATTTGTATACATGTATATTTCATTGAACACAGAACATGTATATTTCATTGGGTTCTACTAATCTGGGTGAGTTGTTAATATATATTGCTAGTCCATGTATGATATGCCATACGCTAAATAAAATAAATAATGGGAAACAGAAACAGAGGAGAATATAATTCTGGAAGAACAATCAGCAAGTATGACCCCTTATATCCATCATATAATCAAAATCACACAATGTGATTGAATAGAAATCAAATGATAACAAAATCCTGTATAGGGTTGCTTAAAAATATTTGGCTCAGTAAGGTTCACATCTACGACAGCAATCTTGACTTTACTGAAACTTACTGTGAATCATTTCCCTCCTAATAGGCCATAATCATTCATTTCATTTCAGCATTTATAATCCAACGCCCCTTCATTATTCCCATCCATTTTTTGAATCCCCCATAAGTCCTTTTGACCCCAATGTTTCAGGAATGTGGGACAGAATATAGATGAAATTTGTACTATTATCCCTATTACATTTTCTAGAATGTCCATCCCAAACTGGAAAAAAAAAGAAAGAAAAGAAAAGAAAATCCCAACTCAGGCACATATGCGATTCGGCCTGCTTACACAATTACATCAGTAGTGGGTTCTAAAACCCTTTACTATCGGTTCGCGCGCGCGTTCACTCGTGTGCATGACGCTTCTGTGCATGCGCAAAAGCGTCCCGGGCGGGTAGGCAGAACCTCCCACCACCGCTACCGGTTCTAAGAACCAGTTCAAACTGGGAGCAACCCACCGCTGAATTGCATGCATACCTCCTTATTGCTCACCCCCTCAAAAGCTATTAAGCTTCTCTCGCAATTTCCAAATGTCTGTTCTAATCTAGAGTATCATTTATTTTTCAAAATCATATTAAATGATTCGGGTCTATGTGGTGAAGAGATCTCCAATCTCATTAGGTCTTCCTAGCAGTCAAAGGGAAAATATGATAAATAATCCATTGAACGCTATGATATATGATGTGCACAGGCTTCGTCTCCCTGTGTCCGTTATTCTGTAGCTTTCAACAATTATCCATGCAACTTTAGCCATACGTAACAGGCTAGGAGTGATCTCACTTGCAAACATGATAGCCTATTTCCATCTAATCATCTTAATGGGACCCTGATGAGCACTGCATCATGGATGGGTATTCAGCTATATGCGTACCTTATGCTCTCTATTTTCTTGTTGAATAAGGAAGACTTAATGTGGAATATATGCTATAAAATATAGTGGGACTTAAGAGGAAATTTATCTTCTGCCCTTATGTGTGGGATGATTATTTTGTCAAGTAACACCCCCAACAAAAGAAGACTCCGAGGCTAGGCATTCCTCAAAGTTCCATTTTATTAGAGATGTCATATTGGCACATCTGGGAAAACCCGAATCTGAAAGCTTCCAGGTTTTCCCCACCCAAAAGAAAGTCCAAGTCCCTGCCCCAGCACCCACATGTCCATCACATGGTCCAATCAATGCACCATCCCAACTGGAGATGCCTCCCAGGCACACCCCTCCAGGTGCAGGGCAGAGTGGCCTTGACTCTCAGAGAAAGGAATGTTATTTTGACTATATATCTCTCCAGCTCCATGCAATCCCCCCTCCCAGTTTCCCACAGTACTAAATGTGGCAGGCCTGAAAATCCAAGGCCCAAAATGGCTTCTAGGCCTGACATATTTGTTCACAAGAGGAATCATTGTTGATCGTGGGTGGGATGGCTCAAAAGGAAAATATTATTTGCTTTTACACACATTAAAATAATATGTGGAAAGTGTTAATAATTAATAATTAGAATTAATAATTCTAATAACAAATAGTTATTTTCATAGAGTTGAATTCATCCATCAAGGATGGCTTCACTCATTTTCTCCCTTCTAACCCTACTTCATTGTGTTCATTGGATGGAAATATTTTGTATCTTTAATTTCTCTCCAGATATCATGTTTTTCTTGTTCATCTCATTTTTTTTTTTTGCAAACAAATCATGCCATTTTTGTTATTTCCCCAGTATATGTCATTTTGAAGTGATCTCATCCCAATAAATCCATGTTTTTGCACTGTTACTTGGCTCCAAGGAACGTACAAATTTCAGAAGAAATGTGGTAACACCTTTAGTGAACATACTGGTTCAGGAAGTTCTAATTAGATAATTGTTATGACAACAGAATGAATTTTGATACGACCTTGATAATATCTAGAATTTTATTCAAACAATGGAACAAGGTAATGCATTAACATAACAATAAATTTAAAGAATATGAATTCTACTAATTATTCCAGAAATGACAACCCTAGAGGAATATCACATTTCTTATGTTGTTGAAATAAGGGGACATTAAAGGGATTACACAGCTATATATTTTCCATGAACCCAAGATCACACAAATCTATAAATTAATCATGAAGTCTGCAAGGGGAAGCCTATTACTGTAAGAAGCCGTAGAACCAGAAGGAAAATCTGAGGTAACAGGTTTCAGGAACTCTCATCATTCTGCTTCTGCCTGAAGACTGAAATTATAAATTATTTTCCTTAAGTTCACTGAACTAATTAGGTTTTATTTCAGAAAGAAATGAAAAGGAATGCACTGTAAACTGTATTTACTAGTTCATATCACTACATCAATATTGGACAAAAGATACAATTAAAGACTAAAGTAGGATAGATCCTCTCAAGTTCACTTCCTGGGCTACTGGATATCAGTGTAGTTTTCTTAGGGATGTTGTGATTCCATTGTGATTTTTTAAAAACAAAACAAACAAAACAAACCTTCCTAATCTAACTCTTCATTTAAACACATTTAATACTAGTAGCTGGATACCCGTGCTTCACTACGAAACTATGTGATCGGGCTTGATACATTGACACTTAAAGCTTGAAAAATTATGTAGAATGTGTAACTCCTTAGCATCAGAGCGTGTTGATATAAGGCAACGGGCAGTTGGAACAGAGTTCTTTTCAGGTGGGGAGGGGGAGTAGAACGTCTAACTCCTTAGCATCAGAGCATGGTAATATAATACTGTATAAGAAATACTAATGATCTGATGGTCATTTCGAAAAATCCTTTCTTAGCGAGCACCTAGAAGCCAAGAGGAACATACGTGCCAAGTTTCAAGTTTGTAGGCTTTACAGTTCTGGAGATTTCTCGATGAGTGAGTGGTATTTGGCTTTTATATATATAGATTGCTTAGTTTCTGAATTCAGCCAATTTCAGACAGCTGCTGCTACCACCAAGTCATTTAAAAACCAGGGCTTTGTAAAGCTTTAGGCTGAAGACTCGGTTTGCAAGAAGGTCGGTCAAAACTCTCCTTGAAATCAACAGTTCAAATTGAATCACCAAATTGTTTGCTGTTTTGAACTCAGATAGGTGCCTTACCTTCAAATTGATTTGAAGATTTAATGGACTTTAGTGCTTACACTCACCCACATCTATAGAGTCAAATTGGATTTCCAAATATAATCAATTCAGTTGGGCTCATATCAGGGGTGGGTTCCTCCCGGTTCAGACCGGTTCTCCTGAACCGGTAGCGGCCTGCTGGTGATGTCACAATGATGTCACTGAACCGGATTGGTCGGTGCCGGTCCATGGGGGCCGCCATCTTTTTTTAAAAAAAAATTCAATTTTTTTGGGGGGGGATTTTTTTTATTTTTTTTCCCTTCTGAGCATGCGCAGAAGCCAACTTCCGGTACTGTGCATGCAATTGCCATCTTTTTTTTGGCTTTGTTTTTTGGCTGTTTTTAATTTTTATGTTACTGCGCATGCGCGCGCGAGCTTCGTGCGTGCGCGCCCACGAGGCACGCCCACGAGGCGCGAGAGGGAGCGAACCAGCAGTGAGGTAAGTTGGAACCCACCCCTGGCTCATATCACAAAACCTTAATGATATCTTAAATTGAATTACAAATGTTAATATCTCAGGCTGAGTTGTGCATCCTTATAAAAGAAACAAAAATCCTTATTTGGATTGGAGGAAGATGGGCAGTCCAGAAACATGAAATATAAATAAATAAAATAAAGGTTAAAATCTCCCAGAGGTTTTTTCTCCCAGAATAAAATTCTTCACAGAGATTTTGTTACACAATATTTTATCATCATCAGGTGTTATATATTAAATATTTCATTGTTAATTAATTGTTAATTATGCACCACTCCATGAATCCTGCCATTTGATTAAATTAATATTTAATTACATACTTAACACTATAAGAAACATGATTGACAAGGAGTAATTATGCTGACTTTGTCCACGGGAAAGCACAAGAAACAAAACAAAACAAAATGCCCCTTAAATTTTTTTCCTTGTGTGCCAGATTTCTTTATGTCAGAAAGTACAGAATGGGACAATTGGCATGCAGAATTCTTGATATCTGGAGTCACGTAAGTTCATGAGACTGGAAAGTTGACATAAAGAAGTAACTCAATCCTGCAATAAGAGAATAACAGATTTGGAAGGTACCTTGGAGGTCTTCTAGTCCAACCCCCTGCTCAAGCAGGAGACTCTATACCATTCCAAACAAATGGCTGTCCAGTTTCTTCCTAAAAACTTCCAGTGATGCAGCACCTGCAACTCCTGAAGGCAAGCCATTTCACTGGTTGATTGTTCTTTCTGTTAGGAAAAATCTCCTTAGTTCTAGGTTGGTTCTCTCCTTGATTAGTTTCCATCCATTGTTTTTTGTCTTGCCTTCTGGTGCTTTGGAAAATAAGTTGACCCTCTCTTCTTTGTGGCAGCCCCTTAGATATTGGAACACTGCTATCATGTCATCCCTAGTCCTCCCCCCCCACACTAGACTAGACATACCCAATTCCTGCAACTATTCTTCATATGTTTAATATTTAATGCTTCCCCAAGCAATTGGCCTATACATGAGTTGGGATTGTAATTCCCAACTTTCCTAATGGCCATACAGGCTAGAAATGATAAGAGTTGTAATCTATCTCATCTTACTGGGAATATTTTATATAGTTACATAAGAGTAAGTCCCACTGAACTTAAATACACTGATGTCTGAGCACCTACAGAATTACAGAAGGTTTAGGTGAATGTCAGAAGGTCCTTTACTTAGATTTGCTATAAATTTACCAGTTTGCTTTTGGGAACCATTTTTGCTCAACCTTTATGCCCCCCACTTCTACTAAGAGAATATCAATTTAAGAAGACTTTACAACCACGCATATAAAGTACTTTGAACATTTTAAATGCATTCTAAGTGTTCAATATTATGAAAATGTATGCAATGGGAGAAACATTGGAGATTCTACATTAATCAGAGATAATGATGCTCATGACTCTGGACTAATTATGATATGACAGCAGGCCTTGAAAATCTCTGGAGCTGGTCCATACCTACGTGAAGGTTGAGTCAATTGTATGAAAGTGTTCCTAGGCCACTCATAATTTCCTTGATGGCTGTTTTATATTGTTGCTACTGTAGAATCTGTTTATATCATTTTAGTATAGATCAATACATAATAGAAACAGTTTTAATTCATATACAATTAGTTCTTGACTTACAACTACAACTGGGACATGAACCTCTGTCACTATACAATGAGGTCATTTAGTCAGTTATGCCCGATTTTATGACTTTTTTTGCCATGTTATTAAGCAAATCATGCTGAGAAGGTTGCAAATAGTGATCATGTGATCCAGGGATGCTGCAATTGGTCATAAATATATAAATTCATGCTTTCTTCTTTCTCCTTTGCTTCTCTTTCTCCTTTCCCCTTACCTTTCCCTTCCTTTCCCCATTTGCCCCTTCCCCTTCCCTCCCCTTCATTGCATCTCTCCTCTTAATTAGGCTTTGGAAATACTTCTGGCACTGTCCTGATTATCCCTAGTAATCAATTTGAATCCCTCACCCATAGGAAATGACTGAAATACAGCTGTATTTGATCATCTGAGTAGGAGAGTTTTGTTTCCCCTATATCATTCAGAATTATGACACTAAGAAAAGTTTAAAGGAGGTCATGGGAATGAACAGGAGAAAAAATACAAAGAAAACTCTAAAAGTAAAGTTCAGTACAGAATGTTATCTGCATTCTACATTAGAATATATCTGCAGAAAGAAGCTTCTAAATGTAGATATGGAGCTCCTGGGAGGATCATTGACTCATAGAATTATGCAAGGAATTAAAAACATATAGAGTGAATAAACTTAGCCATCCAAGAGATAGCTAAATATTTTGAATAAAAAGGTCATGTCAGAATAATCTGGAGGCCAACATCTTCATGCAAGTTTTAGTTATTTCAAGAAAAGTTGACTTCCACACTTACAGTTTAACTCCCTTTACTTTATGCATCCATTTTCAGAAAGGCGATTGTACTTATTAGCATCACTCTTAGGTACTTTTAGAAGCTACTACTCTAAGTATTTAAAACCATTTGCTATTATGGTTCCCAACTTACTTTGACTACTATATATATTTAATAAGATATATGCCATGGAATCTCTACTGAAATAGGACACTAAGGAAATATGTTTTGTCCCTAATAATCAACTGGATAAATTTTGTTTGGAATAAAATACCTCCATTATTATCTTAAAGACCACAACTCTAGTTTCATTCTCCAGGTATTTCTTCAAAATTGAAATTGCAAAACCAGTACTGTTTAGTAATCTAATGACTATGTGTCCTCTCCCGCTATAGCTAAAGAGTACAAGATATGGCCTTTTAGTTATTGTAGGCTGTAGTCCCATAATTCTCCCAATTTGTCATGCTATAATAGCAGCGGTGGGTTGCTCCCGGTTCGGCCCGGTTCTTAGAACTGGTAGCGGTGGTGGTGGGAGGCTCCGCCCACCCATCCAGGACGCTTCTGCGCATGCACAGAAGCATCACGTGAGCGCGCGAACCGGTAGTAAAGGGTTTTAGAACCCACTACTGTATAATAGTATATCCCACTGTATGGGAATTGGAGTTCCATAACATCTGGAAAGTTGCACGCTATCAGTTGGAGTAGCAAGGCAAAGGGATTGGTAGAAAATGGTAATCAGCTCATTCTTTAAAGAATTCTCTTTTTGGATTCATGTTACTGTCTCCTGTTAGATCCTCCTCTTTTTGCTAACACTATGTATTATGCTGCCTTTAACCATCAAAGACGTGTTCTTCAAACTGCAGTTGGCAGGAAAGGGGGCTCACTCCCCTATCTACTTTCTTTATAGAGAACAGGACAAAAATAAAATTATCTTTCTTATTCAAGTGTGGAATCTCTGTTAATGCTATACCCAGTTTTAGCATAAAGATGGGATCCAGTGTATATGAGAACCTTGCAAGCCTATATTAAGCCATGATCTAGACTTCTTCACCCATATTCATAGTCTAGCCACAACTAAATCCATGAATGAATTCAGAAATTGGATTATATTTATTTATTGCTCTTTGTTTTTGTTTTGTTTCATTCTTAGTTCTTCAAGGTAATTTGGCGATTAACAGAACTTAAGGGCACCCTTGCTATAATATGCACTAGATCAAGTTTTCAGGACTCATCATTATTCATTAGGTGTAGTCAGCTTCTTGATATCTTCTTGCATAAGTCCAAATTGTTCTGTGATATTTACTGCCTCTGGCAGATGATCTTCCACAATGGTAATATTTGAGCTGGAATTATATTTTGTTCATGATTCCAAATAATTAATTATAGAAAACTCTCTTCCAAAGGGAGGAAGGAGGGGGGGGGAAAGAAATAGATAAATCTAAAACTGATTTATGTGATATTCACACATAGGGCCATTATGTAGAAGAAAACATTATTTGTTCTATTAACTCCATTCTAAATACAATACAACTGTGATCCTCATAAGTGTATTTTTGCCTGTGTGTTGGCAAAGAGAATGTTGTCTGCATGAGCCACTGATGGTTCCTTTAAACCAGCTTTTGAGTCCTATAAACCTTAATTCAGATGATTTTACATCCCAAATAATAGCTTACTTTCTGGTTTCCAGCTCACTTCAGAACGTTGCTAGCAGCCAAGCCTGGTAACCATATTTTGGCTGTAATCCTACTTATACTAGGTTAACTATTAAACTCAACAAGATGTAATGCTTAATTTTGAGATGTAATGCTGAGAGAAAGGAAAGCATTAGATTGTACTGTTAATGAGGAACTTATGGTATTTTTAGTTATCTCTAAGCATAAATTTTGAAAGAGTAAATTAAACATAAGTATTTCATGGATTCATTTCTAATGGTTACCTTGTGATAACATGGTACATTCAAGTTGGTCCAATTATTTAAAATATAAGGGATTCTCTTAGAAGAACCTAAAATTAGCAGCTAATCATAGATTGCTGAGAAATCAGAATCCATCCTTTTTTAGATTCAAGAAAATGCAAGATATTTTATCACATTTCAAGCAGGACAATGTCTTAAAATCTATGAATAGGTCTTACAAGAAATCTAAATGAAATCTCAGAAAGCTAGAATAACCATTTAGTGAAGCACCTTTTTTCTTACTAAGTCAAAGAGATAATTTGAAAACTTTCCAGCTGTAATGACCATGGAAGCATTTTTCATTCACATACTCAATTTCAGCTAGAGTTGAATTAATGGCATTGATTAGAGCTGTTTTGCATTCTTTGAAATATGGCAGATACTCTGGGAAATAAAAAGAAACCAAACAAAAACATTGGCACTTCAGATTCCTTGGAACATTACTGATGAATAGCAAAAGTGTATAAACAAACTGACACCATCAAACAAGCACAAAAACATTGGAATATCTTTTTTCCTCTGAACAAATCAAGAGGTAAATGCATCATAACAGTTAAATGCTGTTAAATGACCATGGTAGGTGTGGGATAAACAAAATAATGTTTAAAGAAGCTGTTTCTTGGACTGATATGATTTTTGCATTGATATCAGTGATTTTCTTTCTCCCATGTTGATAACACAGTGACCTATACCATGTGAACTGTGTTAGACGCAGTCCAATCTTCACAGTGGTTGGAAAGAGTCATACAGAAAGATTCATAAAGAGTTTCTAGAACTCAGCCATAGTGCAGAAGGTAACAATTAGCAATAAGATTTATATACCGCCCCATAGTTACAATGGTCTCTGAGTGGTTTATAATGTCAGCATATTGTCTCCAACAATCTGGGTCCTAATTTTACTGACCTTGGAAGGATGGAAGGCTGAGTCAATCTTGACCCCATCAGGATCGAATTCCAGGCGATGGGCAGAGTTAGCCTGCATGGCTTCATTCCAACCAATGCGGCACCAGAGTTTAAAGCCAAAGCCAAATCTAATTTATTTTTATTTAATTGGATGACCAGGGATCAGTTATAGGTGTTGATGAGTATGTAGCTGTGAAGGCCGAAAACCTTTGATTTGAGAAGTTTCAGAATTGTCATCTTATCTTCCTTTGAGGAGCACGTCTCGGGCTACCAAAGGACGATCTGGTGCTCATAAATTCTTCATGTGTAACTCCACCGTGAGATAAAAGCTGCCAAGTAGTTGGGATCTTTTTATCCCTTTGGATAGGGCTAGAATGAGAAAAAAAAAACCTTTAAGTTTGGCCTTAATGATAGAGATCACCACTAGCTCTTTGTTAGAATACAATACTGCAGCTGAAGTATCAATGCTACCTGACCCATGAGCAAATGGATCAGTATAAATGCTCCCAGTTCTCCAACATATACACAATCACTAATGACTAGCCTAAAGCATTCATTACTCCTATATAGGTGACACATTAACCAGACCGGCCAATAATGAGAACTAGTCATGGATAGATAATGAATTAATTTAGTCTGATTCACTCTAGCGAGGGTGGAGGTCCACGGTATAGCAACACAATTTCCTTAACTTCTAGAGAAAATTCCCTACCCTATGCTTTCTTCACTGCATTTATTTTCAAACATCCAAGAATTGTCTTGTTCTATTTGCAGTTTTATAGAATTGGGAACAAAGTAGAAGGCTAACTGGATCAGGAGTCCTTTTTTGTTTATTATCTCATCATCTCAAGATTGCTAAGAAGCCCATAAATACACTATAAAAGTAATTATTTTCTCCCTGCTGCCCACACACTTCCACTTATGAAAGCGGAGGGTCATTTAGGCAGCAGTTAGCTGAACTTGAGTGATCTATAAAAACTAAGATTTAAAACTGGTTAGTACTTGTGTGGGATTCTAGAGTTGTAGGTTGGACTGAGAAGCCAAAAAATATCATTGAAGAAGGTAAAGTGGTTTCTTTGTTGGTAAGTCCCACGATTCTGAAAGTTTTTCAATAAATAATTATTTCAGTAAGTGCAGTAAGTAATTCTGTATAAGTCAATCAATACATTCTATAAAGAAATAAATTATAGATGTAATATGGAAAATAGTGATCTATGATAAAACACGAGAAATTCTCATATCTATTTCCTTGGTATCAGCATTCTTGGTGTCAACTGGCAAATATGTCTCAAAGGTGTTTTTTGTTTCAAAAGGCAGCTAGACTGTTTTCTTCCCTTGAGATGTTTTGCTTCTCATGTAAGAAGCTTCATCGGTTCTGACAGGGCGAGGAATGTTTAGGAAGGATTAGTTCTGAAAGAATGGGGGTGTGGGGTTGGAAGGATTATATTTCTTTGCAGTCATCTGGTTGTTAGCACTCTCCCTGAGAGCTCTTGAGACCACTTGGGCGTTTATCTGTGCCCTCAGGATTATCTGTATCAGAGTGCAAATGGGAGTGGAATCTTCTTAGAACTGCTGAAAGGACTGCATTGTAGACAGGAGGTAAGGGGTGTCTTATCACTCCCACTCTTTTGAGGGAGGGTTGTTCAATGTTAACATAAATGGCCTTTTGTTACCCCTCTTTCAAACCAATGGCCCTCTCTATCCAGAATGTGGACTTCTGGGCAGAGAGGATCATTGGTTTGAAAGAAGGGGGGAAAAACCCAGTCCAGCTGCCTTTTGAAAAAGCACCTTTGGGACAACTGTGACCTGGATGACTGAGAATCTCCACAGACAACTCCACAGGCAAGTAATTTCTATCTTACACAATTTGATTTTTTTTTTCAAACTAAATCTTAATGTAGGTTTTTTGAAGATGGACAAATTCTAGCCTTTGAAAATGGAAATGCTATTTCCATAATGAACAAATGACAATTCTACAGGAGGCATCAAAATAATGCTAAGAATGAAGACAATATGATAAAAAAAAACAATATAAAAACGTGGTATAATATCTTCATAAAAAGAGCATTTTCTTAGATCTCCTTTTCTTTTGAGTTTAAGCCACTTTTAGTGTAGATTTTCAAAGAGAAAACTTCTTCTCTCGTTGACACTATTCTATAATGCCAAAATATTTATGAAACTGAGAAAAAGTAGCATTAAATTGCGTTAATATAGTAATGCTGCTGTTTTGGACAGGAAGGTTGCCAGGATATAATCTTGTAGGAAGGTATGATTATGATTATTAATTTGCTATAGGTCTACTTCTAGCTACCGCACTTTCTGATTCAGGAGGCGGAATACAGTGACATGTGGGGAAAAACATTTTCTGTTGATGAAATGAATTAAGTCATAGCTAAGTCATTAATAAATATAAATCTTCACTTTTCTTTAGTGGACAGTTCTCTCACTTCCGCCTCTTATCCTCCAGTTAAAATGTTCTGGACCAGAAAAATATTACTATCGGTGAAGACAGTTGTATTTTTCATTGCCTGATTGATTTTTTTATTACTGGGAATAGCTATTGAATATCTAATTTAAAATCAGTGCATTAGGCAAAAGATATGAACCTCAAATTCATACTCTCGTTCCTAATATGTGATATTATCATTCCATTTATATCAACAAGTTCCCTGACAATCCAAATAGCAGATATGAGGAATCTCTGAAAATATTTCCATAGTACATTATGAACATATGTGGAGATGTTACACAGATCTGTTCTTGCCCCAGTTAAAAAAAAGGGGGGGGACCCCATTATTGGTAAACGTCTAAGATCAATTTAAATGCCCTTTTTTCGGGGCTGCTAGGTGGGCAGCCCAGGGCAAAGACAGTATTATTTTCTCTTGTGGCCAGTTCTTCAGAACTGTTAGTGAACAGTAAATCCCAGTAGAAGAGAATATTTGTAGCTGATTGTGGCATCTGTGGTGCTCTCTGAGTTTAGTTATTTTCTTGCAGACATTTCATTTCCCATCTAGGAAACATTATCAGTGTTACTATCAACAAGTCAACATCAACAAGTGTGGAAAGAAGAATTTAGACTTCGTTGTCTATTTCCCCACTAATTCATTCCCTTACTCATCTGTTCAACTATGCATAAACTCACTGACACCCCACCACCACCACAAAGTTTTTGAGCCAATTTTTCTTTTTTTTTAATAAAGTTTTTTTTTCCATTATACATACATTAAAAAAAAACCATTCTTTTTCCATCAGCAGTGTATTGTCTGGGTTTACACCTTTTTCTTATACCTTTCTACAATTTTTTCTTATTACATTCCCTGAGCCGAGGTGGCGCAGTGGTTAGAGTGCAGTACTGCAGGCTACTTCAGCTGACTGCTAGCTGCAGTTCAGCAGTTCAAATCTCACCGGCTCAAGGTTGACTCAGCCTTCCATCCTTCCGAGGTGGGTAAAATGAGGACCCATATTGTTGGGGGCAATATGCTGACTCTGTGAACCGCTTAGAGAGGGCTGTAAAGCACTATAAAGTGGTATATAAGTCTAAGTGCTATTGCTATTTTATTCTTTAATATATTACACATTTTATCTTGATATGTTACATTTCTTACTCATTTACTTTCTTCAGTTAATATTTTCCTTATTACTTTTTCTTCTTCAGGTAACTCTCCTTTTTTCCAATGTTGAGCATATACAATTCTAGCTGCAGTTAGCACATGTATCATCAAATACCTATCCGTTTTACTATAATTTTCTGGCAATATCCCTAGCAAGAAGATCTCTGGTTTCAGTTCAATGTGTTGCTGCGTCATCTCTTCTAACAACATCTTAATTTTAGTCCAATATATTTTAACTTGTGCACAAGTCCACCACATATGATAATATGATCCCGGTAGTTGGTGACACTTCCAGCATTAGCCAATTTTTCTCTAGAGTGCTTATCTTATATAATCCTTATTCCACTAATCTGGTCATCACCTGATTTTTCCAGCTCTTTCCATTCAGTCTTTCTACTAAATCACCGTTCAGTCTTTCTACTAAACCACCATCAATGTTCTACTAAACCACCATCATCTTTCAGTTGGAAATACCATGCCTTCCCCATGTGCAGTGATCGTGACTCCATTTGCAGCACAATGTATCAGTATTTTTGTGTTCTTTCTGTTAGTTGAAGAAACAGAAGTGAAGCTTAGGGGTTGGAATCATGATCAAGATATCAACTAAGGAGGAAAGGAAGTCACAGGCTGCTCCGGGAAGCAGCTTGCTAAGTTGTCTAGTTTTTGTAACCATTGTTACAATTTAAGATTGTAAGCTATGTTTCACATATTTCTGATTCAGGAAGAGAAATACAGTGCTCTGTATGGAGAACTAGGCAGGCAGGAACTGAGGCTAGGCAGGTTGCGAGAAAAACCTTTATTGCTAACAGTAACAGTCAAGAACAAGGCAACTCCTGTACAGCAACAACAACAACATTTCCCATCTGACAGCTATTTATATAAGAGCTGTCTGACGGGTGGACCAATGGCAGGGCTGCATTCTCCCGCCGACTGATTGCTCACATCTCAACCAATCAGGAACGCCCTGCAGTTGGCAAGTCTTCAGGTGGTGGCGTAGCCCCGAGGACTTAACATATAGTGACATGGGTGAAACCATTTTCTTTGGCCATGTTGATGAGATGAGCCAAGTAATTAATAATTATAAATCCTTTGAAAACTTTAAATCAGTGGTTCTCAACCTTCCTAATGCCGCGACCCCCGCCCCGCCGCCATGATCCCCTCCCCGCACGTGATGAGGTGACAAAGGGGGCGTGGTGGGCTAGCGCACGCTTAGGCGACCCCTGTGAAAGGGTCGTTCGACCCCCAAAGGGGTCGCGACCCACAGGTTGAGAACCGCTGCTTTAAATGATGTTGGTAGAAATCAGTCATTTGGTTTTCAAACACACAGAACTCCTAAAAATATCTTGGTGGCTGCTATACAAAATGTCACCTCTTCTTATTTGGCATTGGGTTTAAAATAACAATCCCAGTTACATTAACCTAGTGTACTATACATTTCTATTCCTCAATTAACTGTCTCATGTTTGGCTCAATGTTAAAATGCATAGCAGTCCTCATTTGAACCTCAGTTCCATTTCAGTTGGCTCACATGGACTGACATTTGTTTTCACAGAGGTGTTTTGATAAATTATGTATTCTGAGCTTCAGTTTCATTTTGTTTCCTTAGCTGCATTTACCTTTCCTGAGACTATGAATCATACTTTATGTTCCAGTGCATGATGAAATTATAGCTTTAAAACCAATCAGGACAGCTCTGCAAAAATAGTAATAAAGATCTTACTTCAATACTTTCTTTCTTTCTTTCTTCTTTCTTTCTTTCTTTCTTTCTTTCTTTCTTTCTTTCTTTCTTTCTTTCTTTCTTTCTTTCTTTCTTTCTTTCTTTCTTTCTTTCTTTCTTTCTTTTCTTTCATTCATTATATTTCTAGTTTTATATTCCCATTCTATCCCACTTTAGAACAGAAGTTTGAGGAGCAACTGCATCTGAAGATCATTTTTGAAAGGCAGAAGAGAAAGAGGGCAGAACTAAGTTTTCCTTTTTCCTTTCCCATCCTGTATTTTTAGAGTTCAAGGTGGTGCATGGAATGCTCCCTCTTTCTATTTTCCCACAATAGCAACCCCAGAACTTGGGCTGATCTGCAGTACTTTGGGCAAGATTTCCGAAGAGGTTTGCTCTTGCTTTCTTCCTCAATTCTAGGGCTGAGAGATAATGACTGGCCCAAGGTCACCCAGATGGCTTTGTGCCTCAGGGAAGACTAGAACTCCCTGTCTCCCAGTTTCTTTTTGAAACCACTTATTATTCTGAAACAGTTCAGAAGCGACATTAAAGAAGAGGGTAAAACAATGTCCCAAATTTATTACTCTAAACCCTGTTGTGAGAAGCATTGTGGGCAGGAGAGAATATTTGACAGCTTCAACTGAAAATGATATGAAGTGTTAGGAAGACTGTTCCTAGCTCTTCAAGAAGCACAAAGCCAAACCAAATCTTGTACAGAAAACTACTCTTTCTAGTCCTTTTACACAACTACTATCACTTCTATATCAAACATAAAGATGACTACTATCATGGTCTGTCCATTTCAGACATTACAATCGGTAGCAAGGCAATTGGACTATGCAGCTTGATCCCATAATGTATTTATTAAGAACCCATTTACAGAATCCGAAGCAGCCAATTATCTGGACAGGATCATTGTTTCAAAAGTCAGAACAACCTTATCTTTGGACCTTTTAATGCTTTCCCCGTAGCTGCATTAGAAGAGAAATTTAAGAAAATCCCTTTGCTGAAAAATGGGATCTCTCTAATAGAGATCTATTCAAATACACTAGAAATCATTGCCCATGTTTTATACTTTCAGTTACGAAGGCAAGATGCACTAGTGAGAGAATACAGAAACACTATGAGCAACTCACTCTTTAAAGTGCATGCCGACCTTCTTCATTTATCAGCAGGAAGGCTCAAATCCAGGAAGCCCCTGCTGGCACTTGCATAACATCTGCCCAACAACAATTCCCAATGGAAAACCAAATGGGTCGCTGAAGGTCCAGTTATAAGAAGATATATAAATGACCCCACAAAAAAAGATGCCAGGCTTTAAACTACCACGTCAGCAATGGACAATCCTGAATAGGATTCACACCTGACATGGCATCTGCCAGGACTCTCTGTATAAATGGGGCGTAAGAGCCACCGTGGTGCAGTGGTTAGAGTGCAGTACTGCAGGCTAATTCTGCTGGCTGCCTGCAATTTGGCAGTTCAAATCTCACCAGGCTCAAGGTCGACTCAGCCTTCCATCCTTCTGAGGTGGGTAAAATGAGGACCCAGATTGTTGGGGGCAATATGCTGACTCTGTGAACTGCTTAGAGAAGGCTGTAAAGCACTGTAAAGCGGTATATAAGTCTACATGCTATTGCTATAGTAGCCTCTCTTCAGTATGACTGCAGGATCCCACAATGTGATCTACAGTTTGATCTGCATCATGAAATATACTGGTCCAGTATCTGATTTTTTTTAAATATAAATTCTGCGTTTCATTGGTTAGATAACCTAAACATTGATATTTGAGCATAGATCTTTTTGACATTTATATTTGATTGGGTTCTACTAATCTAATTGAAATGTTAACTTATATTGCTACTCCATATATGAGATGCCATACGCTAAATAAATAAATAACTGTCAGTTCTATGGAGATTCTTGTTTGCAGCTGATCTCCTTGTTCTCTAAATTCCCAGGGCATGTTGACTTATTTTACTTAAATTACCCATCAGACAACAAAGATAATTGTGTTTCCCTAAACACAATATTAAATGAAGTCCATTCATTCATTGATCGAAACTGACAAGTTAGACAATTGTAATCTGTGATGTATACCCTGTTTTAAAAAAATAAAAATAAAAAGGAAAAAAAATCCCAAAGAAATATGTAAAACAAGTCAAAATGTGAAAAAAAATATTTCTTTATTACTTCTTATTTATGAGATACAAGAAACAGATACAACAGTAAAAAAACACATTAGTGATTATACAATACTGTTCATTATACTGTTTAAAATAAATAATTAAAAAATATAATGTTAACAAAGAGAAACTTCTATATACTGTGTTTCCCCGAAAATAAGATCCTGTCTTATATTTTTTTTGAACCCCGAAATAAGCGCTTGGCCTTATTTTCGGGGAGGTCTTATTATTTTGGGACGTGTGGAGCAAGACGGGGCTCCTCTTGCCATCTTACCTGATTTCCAGCTCTGTCTCCCTAACCTTAACCAGAGGAAATGGTATTTTTGGGGGAGGGCTTATTTTCGGGAAAACATGGTAGTATCAATCAGATAGCATAGGATTAATTCAACTTTTAAATTTATACTTAAATCTAGGCCATACAGAAACATATTGTTTCAACTTCTCATTTTCAGAAGATAATGACAGTCCAAAAATAGATAAGTATTATGATAATAGTTTAAGAAATACTTTTGCCTTTCTTGAGGATAAACTTATGGATGTTATGGAATACATGCCAAGTAAGTTGTGTTATCTATTTTTAAAGCAACTCATTATGTGATCAAATGAAAATCCATTCCTACTGAAAATGAACTGGTTTAGACACAGATTGAGAACATATATTATCAATCCATTGTCACAAGTCAAAGTAAGAATTAGCATTCAAATGCACAATAATTTATTCATTCATTAGATTTATCTCTTTCTTCTCATTCAGGAGCTCAAGGTGGCATTCACAATTCTCTTTTCCATTTCCCCCCACAACAACTCCTTGCAGTAGCTTGGGCTAAGAGATTGTGACCAGCTTAAAGTTACCCACTGAACTTTCATGAGTTGTGTGCTGAGTAGGGTGTCTAAAGCAATCAATCAAATAAACCATTCACTATGAGTCTTTTGGTCCTAATTTACTTAACCACTGTAGAAACTGAATATCACACTGAGTATTTTATTGCTGTCTTTCTCCATGATTTTTCTTCTTTTTATGACTCTGTAATCTCTTTGTTTGGGGTAGACTTGGGCTGACTGGCCAGTGAGCTGAACATTTACTGGCCAGATGCCCTTCCTTATGCCTATGTGGAGTTCACAGCAGATATTTCCTCTTTGCAACCTGATAGAGAAACATCTGCTGCTGCCTAGGATTGAACTCTCAACCTTCTGAGTGGGAAGCAAGCATCTTCACCTGTAGGCCACCACACTGCTCATCTTTCTCCATGAATGAAGTATCCATAATTCTTTAGGTGCTGATAAGTTCCATATATGAGGCAGAAGACAATTTTCAAATTTTTGAGGGATCCAATGGTCCAATTTGGCGTCACAATGAAATAAGCTGTCTATGCGCATATCAGTGTATATTAAAAATATACACGTGTGTGTGATCATATCACTGCAATGTCATCAGTCCCTCTCTCCCAATTTTCTCTCCCTCTTCTACCTCATTGCCTCCCATTTCCCATAACACCCAGAGAAGTTATTTATTCATCTAGCAGCATTAGCTCTAAACTTTGCTTCAAGTGATTTTATAAAGCAAAAGTGAAGGTTCTGTGCAAGCAAGACATCAGAGGAAGTTTGAGAGAGATGGAGGTGGGGGGGGGCAGAGGGGAGAGAAACCTACTGAAAGGCTCTGCACACTCCTAGCCTCACTCCCACAGGGAGTTTCATTCCTCTTTTAGAATTGCTGGTTGAAGCTTCAGTTCTGAGAAGCATTTAAGGGAATCTCAGAGCAACAGAGCTGTACAGGAACTTCAAAGTAGAAAAGCAACATTACCTCAAGGTCCTTATTTACGCCCAATGATGTCAAGATGTTAGGAGCAAATATTTGGGAGGAAACTTGTAACCTAGCCATATAATGTTCTAGATTCTTCTCTTCCCCTCCCTTCCTTCATGATATCTGTTTACCACCATCACCACCCTTGGCGAAACAAAAGTATTTTTATAGTATACTGTGTAAAAATATATTTATCTGGTAGAGAACAGAAGCCACAGAATGCTTACAATTTCCAGAAAGGTGTTTGCAAGCCACCTTTATTTGCTTAGAAGTGATGCCAAGCTTGATGGAAATTACTGCATTTAGAAATTTACTTGTCTCAAACTTTGTTAGTTGTGAAGTCGTGTCCAACCCATCGTGACCCCATGGACAACGTTCCTCCAGGCCTTCCTGTCCTCTACCATCCTCTGGAGTCCATTTAAGTTCACGCCTACTGCTTCAGTGACTCCATCCAGCCACCTCATTCTCTGTTGTCCCCTTCTTCTTTTGCCCTCAATGGTTCCCAGCATTAGGCTCTTCTCCAGTGAGTCCTTCCTTCTCATTTGGTGGCCAAAGTACTTGAGTTTCATCTTCAGGATCTGGCCTTCTAAAGAGCAGTCAGGGATCTCCTCTAGGACAGACCGGTTTGATCGCCTTGCTGTCCAAGGGACTCGCCGGAGTCTTCTCCAGCACTATAGTTCAAAGCCCTCAATTCTTTGGTGCTCAGCCTTTCTTATGGTCCAACTTTCACAGCCATACATTGCAACTGGGAAAACCATAGCCTTGACTATACACACTTTTGTTGGCTGGGTGATGTCGATTATACATTAGATGAAATTATTTTTCACCTTATTCAAATCAATGTTTAGTTTTTACAGGGTGACTTTCTGCTCAAAGTTATGTTTCCTGTGCAGGGAATAACACTGAATGAAATATCTGCAATAAAACAACCAAAGACAGAGAGCACTAGTGACCCCTCATTCCAACCCTGAGCTACAAATATTCTCCTTTATTGATAACTTTCTTGTGACATTGCTGCCTGGTGAGGAATCTGCTGCACATAGCCTATGAATCATTCCAGTATGGAACTCTAGGTTGGATCCCAAAAATTGTGCAGGGAAGAGATATTCAAAATTGCAGGCAGCAATATTCTGCAAAGGCTGGTAGGACAATTTGTACTAGAGTTAACTGGAGTTATTTTCAGTGAAGTACATTGAGTTAGATGTAGGATTCTGGTTCTTGAAATAGGAGTATTGTGACTTTTATTGTATGGTCATCTCTCTTACAGTCTACCTGGCTTGGCTTTATTTTCCTCATTCTTTGTTTTTCTCTTTCTTTTAAGATCAGGATGCTGGTATATATCTTTTAACAGTACATTGAGAAAGTAATTGAGAAAATAAACAGGAAAAAAGGAAGAGAAATATTGGAAACCTTTTGGTTTGGTTGCTAGATCTGGGTTTTGTTTTCATCACTAAAAATACTACCTTGTATTTTTTTTTAAACTCTGACATGATGTAAATAAGAATTTGAGATCTATCAATCCTTTGACAAATGCAATGAAATGTGTCTAATAAATAGAAGTGGTTAACTCTCCACCATGCCCTGTCCACAATCCTAAACCTGGGCAACTTTTGCATCTAAATACACCCTGCATTGATATATCCTTTGTGATAGTGTTCGATCTAAAGTATATATTCCCTTAAAGATAGAGATATGCACAAGCACATACATTCATTTCCATTGGATGATTTTTTTTTGGAGTTGTTTTGCTTTCTAAAATTCTGGAATGATGCTTAATGTTTCCAACTGTCAAGACTTAAAGCTAAGGTCAGAAAAATCGAACTGGATTCTTTGTTCCTAAGTAAAAATTTTGCAGACATAGTTTTGCCCTTAGCAGTAACTTACAGTGGTTGTTGTTTGCAAACATTCCTTCTTTTTCTGTTCCACACTCCAATTGCCTGTAATGAATGTGGACAGAAGCAATTGGCTTGGCTTGTCACTGGAACTGAATAACCAATTGTGATACGGACAAGAACGAATAGTGATTACCTCTATCTCAGAATTGTTGTCTCTACAGCACTAACAGGAAGGAGAAGAAGTGACAATTGATTTAGTACAATAATATAGAAGGACTAATAAAAATACAGAAACCTGGAAGTGGATGCCATTTAAGACTGCTTCTTTTCATATCACCATTACATGAAAGGATCCAGCACTTTGACTTAAAAAAAAAAAACTAAAGCAATAAAATAAAATAAAACAATGACAAACTAAACATTAAGTTCATAGAATGTAAAAAAAAAAAAACCCTCTCCTCCCAAACCTTTATCCATTAGACCAATGACATACATGCCTTAATCCTGTTATATTTCAGTAAATGGCCAGCAAGAGCTGTGGAGAAATAAAACCATCAAATTAGAAATACCAGGCGCACACAAAAATAATATCTAGATGTTTCAATTGACCTTCTTGTGTCATATAGACGATGTGACTCATCCTCCTAATAAAATGTTCAGGAATAGAAATCCTTCTGTTCCTCTGCTCGCCCCCCCCCCCAGTCCACCACCTTCACAAATTATGGGAGTTCATCAGCCTTACATAGGAATTAATTTAATGCCCTCAAAACCTTCAGCAGTCTTCTTAAACTGTACCAAAAGAACAGNGTGGGCTGCTGCTGGTTCAGACCGGTTTGGGCGAACCGGTAGTTCTGACAATCAGTTGGCCCTGCCCATCTGCCCCCGCCCTATCCTGTCCTATATTTCCTTCTTTCTGGCTCAGCTGATTCATGTGGCACAGCTGATTTCCACGCCTCCACTGTTCTACTTACTGGGGATGCCTTAGAAGGTAGCAATAGCAATAGCACTTAGACTTATATACCGCTTCATAGTGCTTTACAGCGCTCTCTAAGCGATTTACAGAGTTAGCATATTGCCCCCAACAATCTGGGTCCTCATTTTACCCACCTCAGAAGGATGGAAGGCTGAGTCAACCTTGAGCCGGTGAGATTTGAACCGCTGAACTGCAGCTAGCAGTCAGCTGAAGTAGCCTGCAGTGCTGCACTCTAACCACTGTGCCACCTCGCAGGTAAGCAGCTGAGCTTCAAATTGCTGTATTTTGAACGCTGCGTGTGAAGCGCGTAGGTGCGCAATCACCGAACTGGTTGTTACCCCCCCCCAAGTCCACCACAGTAACAAATTATGGGAGTTCATCAGCCTTACATAGGAATTAATTTAATGCCCTCAAAACCTTCAGCAGTCTTCTTAAACTGTACCAAAAGAACAGTGTAACATAGGAGTTAAATTTACCCTAGATAAATTCTATGCAATGCATTATAACACAATAGCACTTTTCCCCATCACTTCCTTTCTCCCTCTCCCCATATTATGTCAGAGCACAAGGAGCATTGGATTATAGGCAGGGGTGGGCTGCTGCCGGTTTCGACCGGTTCGGGCGAACCAGTAGTTCCGATGATCAGCTGGCCCCGCCCACCCACCCCGCCCTATCCTGTCCTATATTTCCTTCTTTCTGGCTCAGCTGATTCGCGCGGCACAGCTGATTTCTGCCCCTCCGCTGTTCTACTTACCGGAGCTGCCTTAGAAGGTAAGCAGCTGAGCTTCAAATTGCTGTAATTTGAATGATGCGCGCAAGTGTGTTAGGCGCCCGCAAAGCGCACGATCACCGAACCAGTTGAATTGCTGTATTTTGAACGCTGCGCGCAAGTGCGTTAGGTGCGTGCGCACGCGCACGAAGCACACGATCACCAAACCGGTTGTTAAACCGGTTGCAGCCCACCACTGATTATAGGTGTTTGGAAAAGTGAGGCAATGGGAAAAATAACAAAACTTGTGATGGCATTGCAACACAAACATCTTTCTTATGTATGCATATACAACATCACAGTGCAGAGCTTTCTCTGTGACATCAGAAGTCACATTTTGTAATTTTGGCATCATCATGACTAGCTGAAGATAACTATGGTACAGGAAGAACTAAATTTTCCCTCCATATGTTCTTTCTATCCTATCATCCATCTCTCTCTCTCTCTCTCTCTCTCTCTCTCTCTCTCTCTCTCTCTCTCTCTCTTCCTCTCTCTCCTCTTCTCTCTTTCCTTCTCTTTCCCTTCTCTTCTCTCTCTCTCTCTCTCTCTCTCTCTCTCTCTCCTAGAAGAGCAAATGAGGGTGTGGAAGAGAAACCTTTCTGAATT
>QLTV01003494.1:332603-343310 GCA_003457575.1 Thermophis baileyi
GGGGTCTGTGTCAGAGGTGGGTTCCTGCCGGTTCGGACCGGGTCTTTAGAACCGGTAGTGGGAATTTCCCCCTGCTCGCCAAACCGGCAGTGATGTCCGGCTGGACATGCCCCCGAACCGGCTCTCGCAGCGGCGCCATAGGCACCGCCATGCTGTTTTTTGCTTCTGCGCATGCACAGAAGCTGGTTTTTTAGCACTGCATGCGCGCCCGCACAGCGCATGAGGAAGTGAACCGGCAGCGAGGTAAGCCAGAACCCACCCCTGGTATAAACTGTAATCTGTCATTAACTCTTCATTTGAAAAATTACAGTCCCTGTGAGATTGGAAACTGATTCTTTAGGGTAGGGTTTCCAATTCTACACAGTCCTTATCTGTATTCAACCAATGAGATCACACATTCATCTTGAACTTTTTCTATCAACATTTGGGACCTCAGGATGGAAACCTGACTGCAATCTATTTTTTTTTTCCTTAAGGGCTCCAAGGATCTTATCCATATAATATATTAGCTGGAGACAGCTCTTTGTATCCCATCTAATAATTTCAAAATGAATTGTTTAATGCTAAAGAATTGACTTGATTTAGAAATACAAAAATAAAATGAATTCTATATCCAAAAGTGTCTTGCAACTTGTATCTGGGGCAAAATATCAGGGAAGTTTTTAAAAGCACAGAAAATGTTCCCTGAATTTATTCTTACATAGCTATTGTTATTTATTTGTTGTAACAACAACAACAAATATGTAACTGTTGATAAACCAAAAGCTAATTGAATTTGTGGAAGAAATGTCAAGGATACACTTAAAACAAATGTTTATGTACTCTATTTTGTGTAACAGTAATATACATTTTAACAATTAATGCAATTTTCTCTATAAAGGTGTATTCTGTATGATTTCCATTTCAATTACATAACAATTAAATTATACCAAAACAGTTGTATGGGTTAACTCTGTGATTCCAACTATAGCTTTGTGTTCCTTAAATCACATTTTTAGGTTATTTTATCTGCCAAAGAGAGAGAAAAAATGGACGCTGCCATTTTGTTTTAAAAAAATATGTCCACCATTTCTCTCTAAAATGTCTCAGACCTGCAATTCTTAGGGTATGGATTACAAACATTATCATAGTCCTTCGGGGAGACAAAGCTGTAATAGTAGCTATACTGTTATATTTTTTTAGTAGTAGCTGGATACCCGTGCTTCGCTACGAAACTATGTAATCGGGCTTGATAAATTGACAGTTAAAGCTTGAAAATTAATGTGTAGTTAGATCGGGCTTGATACATTGACACTTGAAAAATTATGTAGAATGTGTAACTCCTTAGGATCAGAGCGTGTTAATATAAGGCAACTGGCAGTTGGAACAGAGTTCTTTTCAGGTGGGGAGGGGGAGTAGAATGTCTAAACTCCCAGCCGGCAGGCCGGATGAGTCACGCGATGGCCATGCCCATGCCTGGTTTAGCGAAGGGGTAGCATCAGAGTTAGTTAATATAAGGCAACTGGCAGTTGGAACAGAATTCTTTTCAGGTGGGGAGGGGGAGTAGAATGTCTAACTCCTTAGCATCAGAGCATGGTAATATAATACTGTATAAGAAATACTAATGATCTGATGGTCATTTCGAAAAATCCTTTCTTAGCGAGCACCTAGAAGCCAAGAGGAACATACGTGCCAAGTTTCAAGTTTGTAGGCTTTACAGTTCTGGAGATTTCTCGATGAGTGAGTGGTATTTGGCTTTTATATATATATGGAAGATTATTATTTATTAATGTAGGATTCTGAATGCTGTCCTTTCATGATACAATCTTTCCACAGTGGCTTAAATCTAAGTGTTTTACCAGTGTCTCCTCACAAAGCCTGCAACAGGAAGCTAACAATATTTATGACTGCATCTTGTGGATTAAAAAGATCGCATCAGTACTTCTGTAATAATGTAGTTATTTTAATTCATTATTCATAATAATGCCTAATATGTTTTAGGAACTCTATAGTAATGGATGTAGGAGCAAAATAAACTACAATTGCAAATATTGGCACATCTAAGACATAAATTATAGTTTACAGACTACAGTATCCGGGTGTAAATAGCAATTAAATCATATTTATGGCTTAGCATAATGGATGAATCTGTGTGTGGGGGGCTGTGTCTGTGTGTCTGTGTAATTTCAGCCTATAGATCTCACAAGTCCTTTAAACACAGACATAACTCTATCCCATTGCGATCTGATGGCGATTAAAAGGCTCCTGGGTCTTTTCCAACATAATCAGTGATTTGCATAGAAACGGAAACATTGCAAGTTATCATTTCCCATTAACCAATTCATCTGAAACGCTAATGACAAATATTCAATCGCCTGTAATTTCCCCTCTATTTGGAGAACCGTGCATTTTTGTAGTATAGCAGCAGAACTTTTTACTTTTTCGGGAAAGGGAGGAAGTCAAATATTTTTCATGCTACAAATCTTCAATCTCAAGCTGTCACTCTAAACATCTCAGTGTTGTGTTGTTGGAGGCTTCTGTGTTGCACCCTTGGGAAATCTTTCCTGGCTCTCCAGAGCAAAACAAAACCATCTTGATTTGAATAGGTCTGACTTGGAAACTCTTCCCTATCAGAAAGTAATCAAGCTGCAAAAACCTTGAGATAATTAATGCTACTAAAACTTTGCCAGTTATTCTTAATTAAGCAACCCTACCATAAGAGTTCTTCCTGTACCAAATTGTTTTCCCTCTGGAGATAAGTCAAGGAAAAGTTGAATAACAGCCTACAGAGAGGTCTACAGAGAACTAAACTGAGAACCCAATTCCAGGCCTGATCCCACGTGTATGGGCCATCTTTTAATATAATGATGAAAGTCACCTATTATTTTCTAAATACTATTCATTGAATGTTAAGGATCATCAAACGTTGTCCTAAATTTTGACTGTGACCAACAGAGATGCAAGGCAGATTCAAGCTGCACAGCAAAGTCTAGAATTGTCTTGTGTTCCTGCTGCTATTCACTCAAATTTCACAGCTTCAAAGACTTAATGCTTTCTTGGAAATAACCAAGATCTTTGGCAGTTATTTTGCAGCAGATGATATCTTTCACCATCATAAACTAAGCTGAATTTGGCAAAATCACTGGCAATCTCAAAAAAAATGTTTGGAATCTTTGAATTCTTCTGGAAAAATTAATTCAGCATTGCCCATTGTTGAAAGCCTTTGCTTCCTCCTTTTGTGAAAGAGCTGGGGTTTTTTTTCCTATTTCTATATCTTTCAGTCTTTTTATCTACTAATCACTGAAGCTCTAAATTAGCTTTAATGGAAGTAGATATACTAAGTATCATTACATCCAAGAACATTGGCTAAGAATGGCACATCATGTCTGAATGAGTTTTTCATTTTCCCTACATAGACCTGACACTTTAAAGATCTGCTGATCCCCCAGGATTCATTTGGCTGAATTATTTAAGCAGAGCCAAACATGTGATTCATTTCTGGTGTGTTCTTTTTTTTGCCGTTTGACTAGCAAGGTGCTCAAACTTCTGCACTGAATCCAAAATTCTGATAAAAAATGGAAGCGTGCCCTAACAGCTTAACCCAAGGCATTTTTTAGAAAAGCTGTAAGTCTAATGGACAAAGGACTTGGGGGAAAAAATTGAATCCTTGTTGTTATACATGTTGACAGCAGTGAGAATGCTTTATGTGCAAAAATGGAAGAATGGTTGGAGAAACTGATGGAACTAGCAGAGATGGTCAAATTAACTGCTTTAATTAAAGAGAAGAATGCATCTAACTTCATTTCTATCAGGAAATGACATCTGAATTTTGTGCTTGAGACACAAAAAAATGAAACTTTGATTTTGGAATTTACTGATTAGACAAGATTTTTTTGTTACAGAAATATTATATGTATATGTTGAGTTTGCAAAGTAAAAAGTTGAGGCTGTAACGTTATTATGTTCATTCTACTGCACCAAAAAGAGTCAAGAGTTAATATTTTTCCCCTTTTATCCTACACTTCTCTCTTTCTCCTCTTTCCTTTTCCACAATTTTCAGTTTCTTTATATTTTATACTCTAATAAGTTCAATAAAATTATATTATAAGAAAATCTATAAATGCTTCCATAATGTAACTGCCAAGACAACATAAAGGAGAAAAGCAAGGAAAGTACAACTACATGAATGAACAAAGAACCTTAAAGAATGAATTATAATCTACTGCATCCAGATTAAAACTGCTGGGTGAGATAACTCTGTTCTACATGGGACTGTCCTTAAAAAGTATCCTGAAACTTCAGTTGGTTCAAAATGCAGCAGTCTGGATAAATCTATGCAAGTTGACATTTGCATATATATCACCTCTTTTGGGGGAGCTCAGTTGGTTACCAATATGCTTCCAGGTGTAGTTCAAGGTGCTAATTATCATCTTTAAAGCTTACATGGCTTGGGGCCAGGTTATTTGAAGGACAACATTTCCCCAGTTTCAACTGTGTGGCCCACAAGAGAGGGAGGACAAGGTATGTTGCAGGTCTCATCTATTAGGAAGGTGCATCAATCAATTAATCAATCAATCAATCAGAATAGAGCTGGAAGGGACCTTGGACATCTTCTAGTTCAACCCCTTGCTCAAGCAGGAGACACCTTGTGGGTCCAAAGAAAAGGGCCTTTTCTGGGATGACTCCCTCCCTTTGGAATATCATTCCCTCAGATATAAGATTCTCTCCCCCCCACCACCACTTTGTTCTTCCTTTTTAAAAGGCCCTGAAGATATGGTTTTATCAGTGGGCTTGGGGGATCCCTGGTTGATGCAGAATAGACCAAGTGGTTGAAATGCGTATGTCACTTGACTTCACATGGCAAATATAATTTACATACAATTGGCCTCAGGATATTTTGTATGCTTGTGAATGTTTCTCAATCACAAAGGATTGGCTCCCTACTCGTTTAATAGCGTACTTTTCTTTTATAGAATAAATAAAATAAAGTTATCATTGGTATGACTTACCAAATCTGCTTTTCTTATTGGATACAATTATACAAGGATGTTAAACTTGTACCTTTGTTGGTTCTATACTTTAATATATAAAAAATGCAGATTGTAGAGCTGTTGTTTACTAGCTCTGAATCTCACAGTCATTTGATTGTGATTTTTTTTTAAAGAATGTCCCCAGATAGGTGTGAATGCCCTCTCTGTGGGGGTATTAACATTCTCTGATTTGAGCTCAGTCTAATAGCTGACATTTTCTATTCAATCTTGAGTGCAGATTTATTTATTTTTTTTGGATGCCATAGGACTCCATTTTGAATTAAAGAAGGATCCCTGGAGGTTTTAATTGTGTGCTTCCCACAGTCTATAGTCCATGAACAAGATCAGTTTTTATTAGCAATAATTGAAGTTGCAAAAATCAAGAAAAGCATTGATGTGACTACACACTGTGAAACTGTTTGGTGACAGCACAAATACCAAAGACTGTAATTAGATAGCTAAAGAAGGGTTAGGGGGGGAAAAACACCCCTTCATTCCACTTTCAAATAACAAAAACAAAACAAAACATAATGGTGAGCAGCTTGAACATTTCTGATGTAGATTTAATTCCAGGTTGATCTGAACAAAAAGCTTGATTCAGTTTCTTAATGCAAGCAAATGACTTTTCAGAAGAATTTTCCGCAGTTTCCACATTACTGTACACAGTAATGTGTGTACACAATACACAGGACTGTATACAGATGCTTGGTTGTGATTATTTTTATGTTTGGACCAAGATAATAAAATATTTCTCTTAAATTCCCTTCCTTTCCAAGAGATATTTCTGTGACCACTGCCTTATTAGATATCTCTTTGGAATTTCAATCTGAGTACTGACATTTTAGAGCAGGGATGTCAAACTCGATTTCATTGAGGGCCGCATCAGGGTTGTGTTTGACCTCGGGGGGCCGGGGTGGGCGTGGGCATGGTGGGCATGGTCAGCTTGACAGCACTCCTGTCGGGGGCACCTGTGGTGGCCCGAGAGCTCTGCCAGCGAAAACAGGCTCCCGAGCTCCGTTTTCGGCTGCCACGGCCTCCTGCAACCCTCTGCCAGTGAAAACGGAGCTTGGGAGGGCTGTGTGTTGTTTCCAGGGCGGCCCCATGGGCCAGATCTAAGTACCCCATGGGCCGGATCCGGCCTTGAGTTTGACACCCCTGTTTTAGAGGATTACTCAGAGATAAGTCCTCTATTGAAGCAAACGTTCAAAATTAAGCTGAAAAATCAGGCAGTTTATTGTTACTTTTGTCATCATTTGTATTGTTGCTTTGGTTATGAACAAAATTTAAAGCAAGTATTTGGTGTCACTATTAAATATTTAAATGTCTTCATAGCACATTCTGGATTCAGCTGTTGCAACTTCAAGACCTCCACTTGAGAAGTATGAGGAATTTCAAATGTTACCGTGGTACCATAACAGATATCTATTAGCTGAAAAGACTGGCATGCTGGTTACATCTTCTGATTGTCACACCAAAGTAGACTTACCTAGACCCACACCTGTCATTGTTACTAAGGATCCTTCACTTCAAATTCCATCCATATAAAAAACCTATGTTTGCAATCATTTCATCTGTAGTTGATTGAAAAGCAAATGATCTGAACTGGATAATATTAATACTTATTTCTGTTATTGTTGTTGTTGCAGGAAAGGGCCTTTTTGTGTTAGAAACTGCCTTGTTGCTACAGAGGTAATTTTTCAAGAGACATGAACAAGTAGGTACCATGGCTGGAATTTAATAGGATCACAATTGGTAATGAGTGGGTTTTATATACTTACAAGCTGCAAACCAAGTTCTTGTCTTTTCCATTATATCCCCAAATATGGTTCATTTTTTTCATGTCCACTTCCTATCCTACCTACCTACCTACTTACTTACCTACCTTGGAAACTGCAGATGTGCATGAACTGGGTGTAATAAAACTCATATGCACAGGAAGATACTCACAGTGAATGTCTTCCTTTTTTTTCTAATATGCTAGATTGAGTATAGGGGGAAAAAAAAGATTAAGAGCTCTTTGTTGTCAGTTTCCTAGGAAGGCAATAGATTAATTGATATTAATCTATATACTGCTAGGTTGGGGTCAGGCGTCCTGCCTGCAATTCCAGTTATATTACATCAGTGAAACAAAAGCAAAACAAAGTAAAATATGTCCCATATTAAGGTAGTAGGTCCTTTGATCATTAGTCATGAGAAGCTGAAAGAAACAGACGGCATCACTTGGGGTTTAAGTTCCTAGCTACATCTGAAGTTGGAGAGCGTGATAAGATTTTTACTCCTTTTGTTTTAAACAGCTGCCATTAACTTTGATAACTTAAGCAATTCTGAAGTACTATTATAGAGTTTCTCCAGTACCTGGAGTAATTCTGGCTTCATTCAGCTTAAAATATATCATTAGATCGTATCCTTTAAATATTACATTTTGCTATGCCAGGAACTGCTGACAACGTGCTGTAAAAGAATTTATGAATTTATTTTAGAGTTATTTATGAGATGTTTGCCAAGTATAGGGTGGACTAATTATTAGGAGAATACACATTTTGGAGTATCTCCAGGTAGTTTTTTACATCTTCCCTTTCTACAGGTGTATTACTTCCTTCTACCTTTTTTCCCTCCCCACTTTATATTTACATTCCATTTGGTTTGTGTATTTGAGTAGCGTAAATACCGGTATGTGGTAATTGTTGAAAAAAATTGTTCCAAGTTGGTTGGAAGAAAAGAACGGTACGATGTATATTTAGCCTTTTCTTTTTAATTACTTTTCCTAAATTATCTATCTTTGATATTAAGAACAGATCAGTGTGACAGAAAGTGTGAAAAAAAAGGATGAATTGAATACTATTGCTTATGCTCAATAAAGAGATTATCATGGATGTCCCTTTTTATATCATTTAATATGTTGTATACTATATATAACTATATATCTTTAGTTAAAGTGTTTGTGGAAACAGTGTACTGTATACTGGATTACGTTCATAGTTGGTAGCAAATCTTAATTAAAGTAAATCTCAAAGTGATGTAGTAAAAATGTTGGAAATATTTGCTTATCTAAGCTACCTAAGAAAATAAGCATGGATGTGCATAATTGTTGCCTAAAGTTACAGTATTCATTCAGAGGGTTTTATCGCCTTCCTTCCTTCCTTCTTTTTCTTTAATTTTTTTTATCTTTGGAGCTGATAACTCCCACCCTTCCCCGTCATTGCAACATAAAAATATAGGATGATCGGCAAGTGGAAATTACTGCAATGTCTATTTTAAAGATAATGTGTGCTTAGCAATGTTGTTTCAAGGCTCTAGGTTCCAAAAAGAGAGAAACAAAAAACCAAGTATTTCCCCCCACCCCTTCTTTAATATTATAGCCAGCAATTGCTGTTTTCAGCAAAAGAAATGGCAGCAAACAGAAATGTTTTAGTTTTGTCAAGCACCTTATTTGTTTGTGTTTCTGTGTGAAATATCTCTGAAACACCCTGCTGGTAGAAGTTCAGTTTTATTGCCTCATTTTGCAAGATGGAAGGGATGGTGGAGTGCAGGTTCTGACTGAGTAACAGATTCTGATGGTTATTAAACAGCTTATTGCAGATTCACGGAGGTGGGGGAGTTATGTTGAGAAATAGCTTATATCACCAAGGCTATGCAGAGCATTTACAAAAAGTAGCTCACAAGACATAAGAGTACAAATAAAGTGATTTCTCTTTGAATGGTTAAAGCCGCTCCATTACTTCTTAGAATCATAAAGGAACAATTTTGGCATCTTTGTTGTTGTTTCCATTTTACTATGTTGTTATAAATCCTGATGCTTGAAACCTTGTAATGTTTCAACACAGTGACATTTATGGAATATAATTAAACTTTATTGACATTCTATTATTTAGATGACTAAGGGTATTGAAAATAGAGATGGGGGAAATGTTTTCTATCAATATTTGCAGCCTTTGTCTCATACATGTATTCCTTTCCACGGCAAACTGTGATAGTAACCAAGTCTCAAATCTCTCCCAGTGGAAATTAGACTAGAATTCCTTACATACTTATTACTCAGCTCTTCACTTCCAAAAGTGTTCTCCAGAGGAACTAGCAATTAAAGTTAATATTAGCATTCTTCTGTTCTATAGAAAGACCCACTGGGAATAATAATAAGACATGATGTAGTAACAATCCAAGGTGATATCCCTGGAAATGACATTGTATATTAGATATAAAAGAGGAGTATGCCAATGGGAACTTACAGAAGTTCTTCTGTTCCTTCATTTAGGAGAAAATATATGCAAACCTATTTTCAACCAAGTATTTTGTAGGCCCATTCACTTAAAATATATATTATCTTAGATTTGTTTTGATTGTATTCCAAGCAACTAGTACGTATTTGATTTATAACTGTATTCTTGAAATGCATTCCTTATATTGCATAGATTCTCCCTTGGAGAATGTATACTTGTGTCTTAAAAAATGCTTCCAGGACAAAATATAAATGCAAAATGAGCTTCATTCTCCCAATATGTCTTTTCCCCTTGTCTAGAAAGAACAGAAGCTCTTGCTAGACCATAGCTAAACTGTGAATCCTTGCATGGATGGTTAAAATCCATTTAAAAGGGGCTAGATGGAGGTTTGTTTGTGTTTTGCGTGCAGAGAGAGGTCCCATTTCCATTGCTTTTTTTTTTTTTTTTGAACCATTAAATATATTTGGCAGAAAATTTGAGAATGTTAGTTCACAGCTCTGATTAGCTTCACTTACAAGAATTGAGTGAGTACACCCAAGAGCAGGATTTAGAATGGTGTATGATTAGTATATTTTTTAATTAAGAGCTTGATCCTGTGTCTGCTCTGTGCCTGTACTATCAGTGATTTCAATTACCAATGAACCATGTACTCAGCATTTCTGTGACTAAGCCCCAAAACAAATTAAAGAGATGAGCCTCTCGTATGGTTTTCAAAACTTTAGAAGTGAAATGAGATTATCTAAGATCTGCCAGATTTATTCATGCTTGAGGCTCTGTTAGAGTCCACATCTTAGAAAAGAATAGAATAACAGAGTTGGAAGGGACCTTGGAGGTCTTCTACTCCAACCCCCTGCTTAGGCAGGAAACCCTACACCACTTCAGACAAATGGTTATCCAACCTCTTCTTAAAATCTTCAGCTGGCTGCATTAAGGGCTACACGGTGTTCTCAGTACTTCATAATTGTTCCAAATGCATCTAGTGCCATGCTACTAGTCTTACTTATGTTCCTATTTATTTGCCATATAAAACTTTGTGGGGATCCTAGAAATTACTGCCTGTGTTTTGTTCCTATTTTTCCCCTTTTGAAGATAAAGATTTCTTCAGTACAAAGACAATCCTTGGTGCAGAGGTGGCTTTCAGCAGGTTCTGACCAGTTCCGGAGAACCGGTAGCGGAAATTTTGAGTAGTTCATGTTATGTTCTAACTGTTTCAACTGTGTTGCATGGTTCCAACCAGGTCCAGCGTTTGAGCGGGAAAAAGCTCAAACGCTATTGGCTGGTCTGTCTGACAGCTCCCTATAAAAGGGCAAGCTGTCAGACTGCTCTTTGCTGGTTGCTTACACAAGAGCTGAAATAAAGAGCTGCTTTGGAAGTCTGTCTCCTGTCATCTCTACCCACTATCTAACAGTGGCGACGAGGGCTTGGGCCAGGAGAACTGTGACTAGCTTCTTCAGCACTTTCAACCAGCCAGGCAGACATCT
>QLTV01003494.1:346933-367125 GCA_003457575.1 Thermophis baileyi
TGACAGGTTCTGGAGAACCGGTAGCGGAAATTTTGAGTAGTTCGGAGAACTGGTAGCGGAAATTTTGAGTAGTTTGGAGAACCGGTAGCGGAAATTTTGAGTAGTTCGGAGAACCGGTAGCGGAAATTTTGAGTAGTTCGGAGAACCGGTAAATACCACCTCTGACTGGCCCCATCCCCACCTATTCTCTGCCTCCCAAGTCCCAGCTGATCTGGAGGAAATGGGGATTTTGCAGTAACCTTCTCCTGGAGTGGGGAGGGAATGGAGATTTTGCAGTATCCTTCCCCTGCCACGCCCACCAAGCCACGCCCACCAAGCCATGCCACGCCCACCAAGCCACGCACACAGAACCGGTAGTAAAAAAATTTGAATGCCACCGCTGCCTTGGTGACTATATGGACATGTACTTTTTCTCGGCAGGAATATTGATCTGGTTTGCCACTGCCTTCTTCTGGGAAGGTTGTGTTAAATTTCCTGTCTAACCAACAGCACTGAAGGCTGGTGATTTCTCAGCTGAGGCTTACCATATCCAACCCAACTCCAGCTTATTTTAGCAATAGCAATAGCAATAGCAGTTAGACTTATATACCGCTTCATAGTGCTTTACAGGCCTCTCTAAGCGGTTCACAGAGTCAGCATATTGCCCCCAACAATCTGGGTCCTCATTTTACCCACCTCGGAAGGATGGAAGGCTGAGTCAACCTTGAGCCTGGTGGGATTTGAACCGCCGAACTGCAGCTAGCAGTCAGCTGAAGTAGCCTGCAGTGCTGCACTCTAACCACTGCGCCACCTCGGCTCATTTTTGGGGGATCAGTCATTTTTTATATAAAGTAGCCCTCAGTTTCCCCTCTCTGCAGAAGGTGCATTCTTCTTCAGGCTGCCTCCTTCTTCCTCTTCTTCCTCCTCTTCATCGTCATTTCTGAGCTCACAAAGCTTCTTGGAAATATCCAAGAATTTCTCAAATCAGAACTTCCCCTTAGTAACAACGGTACCACTGAAACTGCAAAAGCCCTATGGAAAGAATTCCGTTCTGTTGTTTTTCTTGGGATTAAAGGAATCATCATCATCATCATCATCCAGAGTTAGCAATTGATAAGAAGGACAAAAATGTCTGGATACTGGGGAGGACGATACCCAGAGACAGCAGAATAGTAGAGAAAAAACTGGAGAAAAATCACAAAATAGAAAGACCTGCCAATAGAAGTAGAATGACTGTGGCAAAAGAAAGCAAAGATAGTACCAATAGCAATAGGCACCGTGGTTACAATCTCAAAACGTCTGGAGCACCACATGAGATTGACAAAAATCACCTGACAAAAGTTAGCTTTACTTGGAGAAGCTTACATCTTGTGACAATACCTTTAATACCATCCAACAACACCTGCCTTTTCCAGGTCCTCAGGAAAGATTCAGTAGGTGGACAAAAATGCCAGTTCCAATCTAAACATCTGGCTGATTGTGCAACCAACCATAGCAACAGCAGCAGCAACAAAACAACAACATATTATATTGTCTGATTGTGCTGTCTGATTATGCTGTCTGACTCTGAAAGGAAGAGTCAGAGGGCAGGAAAGCTGCAGTCCACAGAAAAAAATAGCGGTACAACTGACATGCAAGATAGTGACACCCGCCCACACAAATTTTGACAACCTTATCACTAAATATATGCAAGATCGTCTCACTCTGCCCACAAACATTTCTTCAAAACCCTCTTCTTCGTTGAAATTACTTTTAACACCGTTCTTTTACAACATTGGGCGAGAACTGATAGGAGAAAATGCAAAGTAATTTACTTTCAGCTTAAGTACATTTTACAGCTGATCATACATAGGAGAACATTTTTCCCCCATTATAGCAGCAACACAAAGGCTAAAGTATTCCTTGGTTCTCAAAGCAACTGCAGATATTACATTCGCTATACGTAAACTATAATGGATATTGATGGATGGAGGAAGCCATGCATTATGGGGCTAGAAGGAATTTTTGCATTCATTAGCATTCTTATTTCTATAGCATGATTTAGCCTTAACATCTCCATTCCAGGAGAGACTTCCTATTACTAAAATGCATATAGCAAATATGCTTTACATTTAAAAAAAAAAAAAGTGGGAAAAACAACAACAAAAAATAAATGATCCCATATCCATTTCACAGACTGGCTTTTAAAAGTTCAAAACCGGTTTGAAAAGAGCAGGAAACAGATAAATACGGGTGCATTTATTTATTTATTTATTTATTTATTGGTCTGCTTTGCCTTTTTATGATCTGGGAGACTTAGAAAGTGCAGAGTGGGTGAAAATGTTTCTGTTAGTGCTCAAGTTTGTAAGTCCCTGCTCCTCCTATAGAATGCAGTGTACATGTTTTAAATGGGCTTGAACTAAACCTTACTACTCTTTTTAGATTTCTTAAATTCATGCGGTAAATAAATAAATAAATGGGCACATTACCTTGACAGTGACAGGAGCGAGCGTGATATTGGAGTACAAAGCTAAGAATGATAATATGCAATAATTATTTTATTGATGTGTGGGAAATGAATTATTCATGGCTTCAAAGTATCTGTGGATAATTCTAATTACCTGCTTTTAAAGTATATGAGATCCATTGCAAATACATTAACAATTTTGATTGCACACCTGCTACCTTTTTTTAGCAGTGAGCAGGAACCTGTAACAGCAGTGCTGCAGGATGAAAATGACAGGAACTTGGAATGTATATGGGATACGGAACGAAGAGTAGTTTTTCTTTCCCACTAATTGTGACTTGGCTAAATTGCATTCCATCACAGATATATGTATCCTTCAGCATATTTGTACGCTGCGCAAACAATAATACTTTGAGAAAAGCACTCCTTCAGAGCAACTTCTTCAAGCTCTGTGACCCTTTGCTTTGAAAAATCAAACATTATAGTTGTGAGATATGTGTTGCAGCCATATTGCTTTCCCCTCCAGCAGATCCAATAGTTTTTTTAAAATATGCCTTGTACATGCCAAAAGCTTCTTCCAGCTATTTCTAGTACCTTACAGGAAGCATTGCAATAGAATTCTGCACATATTCATCACATGGTCAAAAGCCTTTACTAGATTCTGGACAGTCCAGTATGTGTCCTATAAATATTGTAAGGTGCCCTTATAATGCAGAGGTGCGCATATGTGTTTGCATGGCCAATCACAAACCATATGGAAGGGAAGGGAAGGGAAGGGAAGGGAAGGGAAGGGAAGGGAAGGGAAGGGAAGGGAAGGGAAGGGAAGGGAAGGGAAGGGAAGGGAAGGGAAGGGAAGGGAAGGAGCCTACTATATAAGGCCAAATATCCATCTAATATAACTTTTTGTTTTACTGGAAACCATATTTCTTCCATCTTCTGGGCATCATATGACTAGAGTGGACAAAGGGTAACTTGGGCACAAACCATACTACCAGACTGGGGTGTCTACAATTTGATCAAGGGTCAGATATTGGCCTACAGCCCCATGAGACCCATCCCTCATTTGACTAATGTCCCATTTTCTCAATGGATTATGGGATTCCAGAACAGAGAATTGAAAGTATTGTTGTTGCCTCTTACATAGTTCAATTGAAAATTTATATTACTGACAGTTCTCTGTGAATATGGTGGCCCCACGTGGATATAACAACAAATGTCTACAGATAAAACCATTCATAAATTTGTCTAATCCAATTTTATATCCCCAAGCCCATCAAGACAGACTATGAATTCCATTAGCACTGTGTAAAGGAAGATATATATATATATAATCTGCATCAGCATAAAATCATTTTCATTGGATGACACCCAATTTTTATGATAGAGAGAAATGTATAATGCAATACAAAAAATTTACAGTCACCATTAAAGCCTAGAAATATTGAACAACAGAAAGCAGATCTCAAAAACAAAACATCGTTCTGCGGTTGTATGTCTTCAGCCTCTCTGCTGAAATTTGGCTCTGCTTCAGTCTAAAAATCAGTGTGAGATCAGAAAAAAGGATCACTCCTTTGTTTTTCAGAACCCAAAGCCAAGCTATGCAATTTAGTTATGAGACTGTGCTACGTGACCTCCTCTTTGCTGACGACTGTGCCCTGAATGCTGGATCAGAGCAGGAAATGCAAGCCAGTGTGGACAAATTTGCAGCAGCATGCAACAACTTCAGCCTCCTCATCAACATAAAGAAGACTGAAGTGATGCATCAGCCAGCTCTGAAAGCCCAACACCAAGAGCCCACCATCACAGTGAAGGGACAAGAACTGCAAGCAGTGGACCAATTTACATACCTTGGCAGCACCCTCTCCCGTGCAGTGACAATTGACATTGAGGTCAACTGCAGAATCGCCAAGGCAAGCTCTGCATTTGGCAGACTACTGACCAATGTGTGGGACCGCCATGGAATAAACCTTGCTACAAAGCTCAAAGTCTACCGAGCAGTAGTGCTAACTACCCTGATGTATGCCAGTGAGACTTGGACTGTATACAGGAGGCACGCTAGGCAATTGAACCACTTCCACATCACCTGCCTCCATAGAATTTTGAGGATCCGGTGGCAGGACAAGGTGACAGAAGTCCTCTCCAGAGCAGGCCTGCCATCAGTTCACACCCTGCTGATGAAAGCCCAGACATGCTGGGCAGGCCATGTTGCAAGGATGCCAGACCATCGCATCCCTAAACAGCTCCTCTATGATGAGCTGTCTCAAGGAAAGCGATCACACGGGGGACAAAGGAAGCGATACAAAGACACGTTGAAAGCCTCCTTCAAGTCTCTGGATATTGACACCACCTCCTGGGAAACCCTGGCACAAGATCAATCGACATGACGCACACTGATCCACCAAGGCTGCCAGACATCTGAGGACAGAAGAACAACCATAGCACAAGACAAGCAAGTACTCCACAAAGCCAGAGCTGCAAATGCTGCAACAATGGTGCTCACACATGTCTGCCCGACATGTAGCCGAACGTTTCGTGCCCGTATAGGCCTTACCAGCCACCTGCGGACACATCGTGGACAGCCCACAACCTGTTAGATGTCAAGGTCCTCTTCGAACATGATGGATAAACATCATCAGTTATGGGAACTGTAGAGTGAAGCCCATGTGACATCAATAACAACGGTTTGTTTAACACAATGGGTGAAATCCATCCAAAATTTTATTTATAATATAAAAAAGAGGCAGAATTTAGCAATCTATTCTAAAATATTGCTTACTGTTTATTAGATGAGAGAAGGTTTTAAGTGAAACTCTTCTTTCTTCTATCCCATCACTCTTCAGAGATTAATGATGTCAGTGGGATGGCATTTGGCATTGTCCTATGTAATAATCTACTGTTCTGCAAAATTACAATTACTCAGTAAGAAATCTCCTCAGGTACCTACAACATAGAGACTTTTTCATACAAGTCTCAGGTGCCCTTCTTTAAACTCTATTGAAAGCAGGGATGAGCAACTTTTTTTAGTAGAAGACTACAGAATGAAGTGGATAGACATCCCTATATGTTGTCTACCCATTGAGCATGAGATCCTTGCTCTGTTTTTTTGAACACAGGAAAAAGGTGATGGCCAATGTCTCACAGAGGGAATAAAGCTTATGGCCCTGAAAGAGACTAATGCATGTCCCATCCTTAAGATATTGGATCCAGCCAATTTGAATAACTACTACCTATGTCTAGTTTAATGAAAAGAAGGACTAGGGGTGACATGATAGCAGTGTTCCAATATCTAAGGGGCTGCCACAAAGAAGAGGGAGTCAAACTATTCTCCAAAGCACCTGAAGGCAGGACAAGAAGCAATGGATGGAAACTAATCAAGGAGAGAAGCAACCTAGAACTCAGGAGAAATTTCCTGACAGTGAGAACTATTAATGAGTGGAAGGGCTTGCCTCCAGAAGTTGTGGATGCTCCAACACTGGAAGTTTTTAAGAAGAGATTGGACAATCATTTATCCAGAATGATATACAGTCTCCTGCTTGAGCAGGGGGTTGGATTTGAAGACCTCCAAGATCCCTTCTAAGTCTGTTAGCAATAGCAATAGCACTTAGACTTATATACCGCTTCATAGTGCTTTACAGCCCTCTCTAAGAGGTTTACAGAGTTAGCATATTGCCCCCAACAATCTGGGTCCTCATTTTACCCACCTCAGAAGGATGGAAGGCTGAATCAACCTTGAGCTGGTGAGATTTGAACCGCCGAACTGCAGCTAGCAGTCAGCTGAAGTAGCCTGCAGTGCTGCACTCTAACCACTGCGCCACCTCGGCTCCTCAATTATTATTATTCTGTATCTAATCTCCAAACTTTTCTGTTTGATAAACATACTTTAGTAAGTGATGGACAGTCAGCTAGACAGCATTCTAAAAAAAAAAAAACCTTGATAATCTGATTGTCTGAAATAGTGAATAATTTTGTTGGGATCCAGATGGGGAGAGCTCCAATTCTCTGATTTAGCTTGCCTTCAAACATTGTGGGTGCTCCATCACTGGAGGCTTTTTAAAAAGAGACTGGACAGTCACTTGCCTGAAATGGTATAGGATCTCCTGCTTGAGCAGGGGGTTGGGCTAGAAGACCTCCAAGATCCCTTCCAGCTCTATTCCGATTCTGATTCTAACCTTTTGAATCTCTCAGCACTAGTTCTACTATGGACATTTTATTCTTATTTTAAGTTGTAATGTTGTAATGTTGATATGTATATTATTTAATGTGGGATCTTTAACTATCATTCTGATTTTACGGCATCCAAATCCAATTAATTAATATTCACCCAAAGATCAGTTGACAGTTGCAGTAACGTTTCCAGGTTTCATATTTGTTTTTCTGTTCTTTTTCCACTTTCTCATGCTGGAAAAAAAATTACACAGCTGGAATTTGCTAGCATGATTTAGGACGGGTGTTAAAAAAAGGCCAGAGGCTTTGCGTGGTATGGAAAATTGATATAAGAGAAAGAATCCATGTCGCAGACATGAGGTTTCTAACATGATGATGAGAAAAGAGCTGGAGAAGGAAAATGCTGGTTCTCTTTCTTTTATAACCATTCTAATTGTCTGAAAGAAATGAATGCCTGAAAGGGCTTTACTCTTTTGAACAAATGGAGCCAGTAGAATGGTTAACTCTCTACAATATGCTCAGCATAATCATTTTTTTTTAAAAAAAAAGGCATGAAGCTCCCTGTGAATTAAAACACAAAGGAGATACAACTAACACTGCAAACAGGGAAACGGTTCCACATTCCAGATTTCACAGGAAACAGTTATGCTCTTATTAGCACAGAATAAATTTTCAGGGACGTTTTGCATTCGGCAAGTTGGTTTTCATGAATGATTTTTTTTTCATATTAATGCTTCATAGATGCACAGACATTAATACAGCTAAAGTTGCATCACTGTTATGATTATGTTATGATAGAAATGGTGGTAGATTTTAGGAGAAACCCTCCTATACTAGACAACACAGTATCAACAGTACAGACCATCAAATTTCCAGGTTCTATCATATCTCAAGACCTAAAATGGTCACCTAACATCAAAAACATCATCAAAAAAGCACAACAAAGAATGTTCTTTCTGCACCAACTCAGAAAGCTCAAACTGCCCAAGGAGCTGCTGATACAGTTCTACAGAGGAATTATTGAGTCTGTCATCTGCACCTCTATAACTGTCTGGTTTGGTTCTGCAACCCAACAAGACAGACACAGACTTCCTGTGTATACTTCCTGTGTAGAGGACCTGTATACTGCACGAGTCAAAAAGAGGGCTGTGAAAATATTTACAGACCCTTCACATCCTGGACACAAACTGTTTCAACTCCTACCCTCAAAATGACGCTATAGAGCACTGCACACCAGAACAACTAGACAGAAGAACAGTTTTTTCCCCGAACGCCATCACTATGATAAACAAATAAACAAATAATTCCCTCAACACTGTCAAACTATTCACTAAGTCTGCATTGCTATTACTATTAATCTTCTCATCATTCTTATCACCCATCTCCTCCCACTTATGACTACAGGACTGTAACTTGTTGCTTGTATCCTTACGATTTATATTGATTATTTCCTAGTATGATTTGATTGCTTATTTGTACCCTATGACTATCATTAAGTGTTGTACCTTATGATTCTTGACGAATGTATCTTTTCTTTTTATGTACACTGAGAGCATATGCACCAAAGACAAATTCCTTGTGTGTCCAATCACACTTGGCCAATAAAGAATTCTATTCTAATCTAATCTAATCTAATCTAATCTAATCTAATCTAATCTAATCTAATCTAATCTAATCTAATCTAATCTAATCATTCATCTTTTGTACAGAGCTTTGAGGAAGCCCCCCCTATCCAGAGGTGGGTTCCTCCCGGTTCGGACTGGTTCGCCTGAACCGGTAGCAACCCGCTGGTGATGTCACGGTGATGTTACGGAACCGGTTCTGTCGGTGCCAGTCCGTGGGCGCCACCTTTTTTTAAAAAAAAATTAATTTGTTTTACATTTTTTCCGGGTTTTTTTTCTTTTGCGCATGCACAGAAGCCGAGTTTCCGGCACTGCGCATGCGTCGCCATCTTGTTTTCAGCTTTTTTTTCTTTTTTTGAATTTTTTTTCGGATTTTTCGGCACTGCGCATCTGCGCGGCCATGAGGCGTGGCCACGCGGCACGGGAGGAAGCGAACCGGCAGCGAGGTAAGTTAGAACCCACCCCTGCTCCTGTCTATTTTTTAATGTATTTATGCATTATTTCTATCCAGCCTTTATTATTAATTTTTTTACAAATAACTCAGAGTGGCGAACATAGAGTGCTCTTTCCTCTTCCTAGTTTCCCCACCTATATGATGAGTTGGGCTGAAGGAAAGTGACTGGCCCAAGGCACCTAGCCTGATTTCATTGCTAAGGCAGGACTAGAACTCACAGTCTCCCAGTTTCTAACCTGGTGCCTTGATCACTAGACCAAACTGGCTCGCTATTTGCATTTGGCAAGCTGTTAACAATATATACTCCTCCTCACCACCATTCTGCTCCTACTCCTTTTTTCTTCTTCTCCTAGTACCAGAATTGTTTATTAATCAAAAGACAGAATATTATTTTCTCCACTGATAGGTAGTTCCAAATTAAATCTCAATTACATTAAACTTCTATTCTTCTCGTTATTTGGTATCAATATGAATTCTATTTTTCTCGCTATTTGGTATCAATATGAATAACTTCTCGCTATTTGGTATCAATATGAAAAATTAGGATAATTATGAAATGCTAGTAAGATATATTTTATGGGTTAGTTCCATGTCTATACTTAGATTATTCAAACACCTAAGAAAGTGGATGAATGTATTTGACTAGAAGAAAATCATTTTGTCCTGTTAATTAATTTTCTTAATAGATAGAATCCCAAGCTGGCTTTGTTCGATTATTAGTCCTAGAACTACAGTGAAAAATACACAAAGTGTTTGTCCTTGACATTATTATAAGGAGGATGTTATATTTCTCTGCAAAGGCAAGAGGGTAAATCTGTTTTCTGGCTCTGTTCCTTCTTTACTATATTTCCTAGAAAGAAATAGCGAGTCATTATTATTCCTATTAAGTATTTTCAGGTCGGTTCAAATGCACTTCTTCTGAATGCTCATATATTACTCCATTCCATCAAGTTACTAAGTTGCATTTCTTTAAATTTTAAAAACAAAAATGTGATCTACATTTTTAAAAGATTAGATTCTTTAAAAAAATCCTGAAAATTCTGCAGTCACTGTCATGGGAATTTTAAATCAAATTATACAGTGACCTTTATTTAAAAAATATATATAACTGATATAACTAGTCTTCCAGATTCATTTTTCTACAGCGGCACCTCTTATTTACATTCTTCTTTTAAGCAACTTTATCTAATCAATACTTTTTTATACTTAGTATCCCTTAAGCATCCTTTATTTTACTCTACTTGAGCTGTTATGTACATATTATTTTAAAAATGTTTCTTCAGTATATAATCTTTCCCTTTGTCTCTGTGTTTAGATAAATGGATAGACAGAATAATTGCATACATACATATATAAATGGTAGATATTTCTAGGAAAGAATAACCAATGGCAACAGGCTCTGTTTATGGGGATGCTAGCTTTCCAATTTTACTCTATAAATTTCACATAGGTAAAATAGAGACATTGGATTATTTTATTTGTTTATTTAAGAAACTTTATTGATTTTTTTAAAAATTAAAAGATAACAGACAAGAAAAGGTTTGAGAAAGAACAAGTCAAAAAAGAAAGAAGATAGAAGTGCAAAAAGAAATTCTTCGGGTATTTATTCAGTTGATATAGTCATCCATCTCACATACATAGGATTCTTTATTTGCCAAGTGTGATTGGACACACAAGGAATTTGTCTTCAGTGCATAAGCTCTCAGCTCTGGACAATGAATATGTAAACACTACAAAATAAAACACAAAATAAAGCAATCCGAAAACTACGTATACAAAATGTTAAAACAATTAAAACTGTACAATGAAGTCAGCAGGTGAGCATAGTAACTCATAAACAGTAATACCATTTTATGGCTCCCAGAACTCCCTCTCATCCCCAGGTCAGATGGGAAAGCTCAATTTTCAGGCCTTTCCACAAGGCCACCAAAATTGGGATCTCCCCAAAAACAAATACACCCACACACCCACAAACCCACACACCCACTGCAAGTCTTATAAGGCTGGCAAATTCAAGAACCAAGAGCTACTTGCATTTCTGCATCTCATCTTTACTGCTAGTAAAGATGAGCCGCGGTGGCGCAGTGGTTAGAGTGCAGTACTGCAGGCTACTTCTGCTGATCACCGGTTGCCAGTTTGCAGTTTGGCAGATCGAATCTCACAGGCTCAAGGTTGACTCAGCCTTCCATCCTTCCGAGGTTGGTAAAATGAGGATCCAGATTGTTGGAGGCAATATGCTGACTCTGTAAACCACTCAGAGAGGGCTGTAAAGCACTGTGAAGCAGTATATAAGTCTAAGTGCTATTGCTAGTAGGGTCATGTAACATAATCTTGAAAGGCTGCCAAAATAATTATCCTGCATAGGATAACTAATGTGGAGTCCCTTTCGTACATCTTCCACACCCTTCATTAGAGTCACAAATCTCTTCTGTTTCCTTCATGAACTGCCTTGTTACCTCTTCTGTATTCCCAAGGTCTGCTAGCCATTTTATCACACTGGCTCAGTGACTTCATTTTCTGAAACCACCTTCTCAAGGGTGCTCAAAATTTTCACCAAAATAACTCAATTCAGAATTCAAATCAGTGGTCTAAGTCTGTTATGCTCCAAAACCCCAAAACACATGTTGTGATTATTCCAAGCAGATTTCTTTATTGTTCCTTATCCACGGACAGAATCTTGCCAACTTAAAGCATGCTGACACTTCCATAAAGCATGTACTCTGGGAACTATTAGGGAGGAACTGTCTTAACCTTCTTTTTCTCACACAAACTATCGCAACCAAGTTGTTTCTTGCTCTTTGGAATGCACTCCCTCCTATCTGGGAATCCAGACTACATTCCATTCCAGAATCTGATTTAAGCACCAAGATGTCACATTTATTCTCTGGTGTAGGTAACCACTCTGAAATTGTCTTCCTTAATCTTGTCCCTTATTTGTTTACCCATGGTCTGTTGTGGTAAATGTATGCTCCAGGACCTGGAACACTACCAAGACAGGACTTATTTTATTTATTTATTCATTTTAAAATTTACCATATTTAAGAACTGCCCATCTCCCTCACAGACAGAGGAATCCTAGAAGCTTAGGATTTCTAGGGTCCCTGACATCACTAATGTGATGGAATTCAAACTATATTCAAAAGTACTAAGGAAGAATAACGGCAACAAAATAAGCCACACTTTTGATGTAGGAGGGCACAATTAATTTAGAAGAGGTAGCCCTAGGTTCACATAAAGCTCAATTGGATTTTTTCATCATCATAGATATATATTTTACAATGATGCATATTATTTTATTTACATACTGTTTTGCCTTCTGATTCTTGCATATGCTACATTTTGCATTGCAAATGTGATCAGGAAAAAAGCATTTGGCAAGCTGTTAACAATATATACTCCTCCTCACCACCATTCTGCTCCTACTCCTTTTTTCTTCTTCTCCTAGTACCAGAATTGTTTATTAATCGAAAGACAGAATATTATTTTCTCCACTGATAGGTAGTTCCAAATTAAATCTCGATTACATTAAACTTCTTCCTACTGCAGTAATCTAATGTCTTGTTATTCTCGTATAAACATCCTTTATTAATTCATGCTGTTTTCAGTAAACTTTCCATTAAATAATTACATTTCAGTTTTATTCTCCTGTTCTAACAGTGCTAGGTAATAGCCAAAGGTATCCAAATAAAGCTAAATAAAATGGTACCTAAAATACATGTCCTTCTGAGTTACTTTTACTCCAGGTTGTGCAACAATCTGCTCTCCATTGGGATTATAAGTGCAAAGAGAGGAAAGTCTGCCACAGTGTTTATTTTTTTTAACTAAAAAGAATCGTGCATACTCATTGCAAGTACAAATTCTTCAGCTACAAAGATTTTATTGCTATTTTTTTTAAAAAAAGCTGAAGATGCAGTGGAATTCATTTTTATTATAAAAAGGAGCTGAAGATGACGGAGATTAGGTAGAAGATTCCACCTCCTAATTGTATATTCTCCCTGATGCTCATCTTAGCTATTCTTTTTATTTTTTATGTTAATGTTTTTACTTTCTTACCGTTTGAATGGTTTTAATCTTTTATAATATCGTTTTATCGGATTGTAAGCTGCCCTGAGTTGCATGACCGTGAGATGGGTAGAGAAGAAATGTAATAAATAAATAAAGAGAAATATTGCATTACTCTTTCGCTATGGGGTGGTCGTACTATTTAATTTTGAGCCCTTAAGCTTCAGTTCGTCTTCTGCATCACCGCACATCAGGAAAGGTATGCATCTGTCAATCAGAGATGGTTGCACAGCTGTTGCATTTATACTTCTGCAAGTGTTAATGTTTTGGCTAAGAAGCGCTCAAAAAATGAAGAGCAGAAAGTCTTTGAACAGGAAGTCAGATCAACCAGTCAACATACAGGATGTATGTTTGCACACAATGTGTAGTTAATTTGGGAGATGTGTGCGTTTGCATGTCTGCAACCATCTGTAATCTATGCTTACCCATCAACCTCTTTGCGGTGTAGGTGTGCGTCAACACTACACACAGTTGCGTGCAAGTCTAAATCAATCTTTACACACTCATATTGAGTAAAAGCCAGTAAGTAATGCACAATGCATACATTACATATGGCATCTTGGTCAGAACCGTTCTTACTGAAAGGCACATTGATATTAAAGTTGCTAATAACAGTCTTCAACTTTAATAAGTAGCCTCCTTTGCCACGTGGCATTCCAATCAAGCTACATCCGAGTCCATTTTCAACTTCAGTGATTTGAATCTGATAAATTGTCATTTCAGAAACATACCTTTATATTTTAAGCTATGCTACAGAGAAGAGCATAGGTGTGTGGAACAGACATTTGGAATCTGTGATCTGCTGTAAGAGAAAGCTAATACTCCTGGATTACAATTAGTACTGATTTTAGTAAAGGAAAGGAAAACATATTTTGGGGTAGCAACCAAAGAAAAGGAAGAAGAGAGCGAGAGAGGGAGGGGGGACGGAGTGAGTGAGGGAGAGAGAGAGAGAGAGAGAGAGAGAGAGAGAGATGGAGGGAGAGGGAGAGGGAGAGGAAGAATGGAATGGAATGGAATTCAGCAAGGTTTATCTTCCCTACCCCAATTTGCTCTTGTAGCACACTTTTCTTTCCAGAGATAGGTAGAGGAAGGAAAGGGAGAGGGAGAGAAGGAGAGAGGGAGGAAAAGGGAGGGAGAAGGAGAGGGAGAGGGAGGGAGAAGGGGAAGGAGTTTATTTCCTAGGAACATAAATCTAAAGAGAAGTTCTGTCTTTAATAATTAAGGATAATTGAAGTATATATTCTAATATTTTAGTTTGAAACTCAAGTATTTATATTCATATAGAAGCTAATATGTTATGGAATTTGTAAAGTCAAGTGAACTTGTCATTTTCTGAAGTTTTTGATAACGTTTCAAGTATTTTCCATTACCAGGAAAAAATGAAATCCTATTGATCTTTGTCCTCTCTAGAGCATCCTATCTGCTTCGGTGTGTGTTTGTCGATGTTTGCCTGTGTGTTTGCTGCAGCACCATAATGATTCATTTCAGGTGAAAAATTGAGAATAGTGACTTGCTATTCTGCCCACAAGAGGCCACGTCTTTCTTTCTCCTGTTTTATGACTATAAATGTTCTCGTTTAAAACTTTATCACAAATTGGTGTTTTCTGCTAAACAACAAAGGCAGGTAGTCCTCTGTTTTAACATAGCAAAATGATGAAATTTCTATCCAATTTCCAGAACTGTTAGTAGAACGGCTGAATAATATACCTGTGTCCACTAACTTTACTGGGTTCAGAAGGTACACTGATTTAGCAGTAGAAAAACATTAGAAAATATCTCTAAACAATTCTCAGTAAAACACAGCAGGAGAAATTCGTACAGGGTAATATACACAGAACACAATTTAGACAAGAAATCTTATCAAAGGCATTTAGCTACACTAGTTTACCTACAACATTTGTACAAAGGTAATTAGATCTGAAACCTGGGTTTGGCATTTTGAAGGATGCTCCATTTAGTCATGCTCTTGCTGTTCTAACATCCTCAGAGATAATTGTGGTATCTGCTAACTGCTTGAAGATTACATTTGAATGACACTGACATTTGAGTACTGATAGAGGGGCACAAACTGAAACTAAACACAGGAAAGATGGTGTTGTCAAAGATGTTTATACTAGCAGTTGGATTTCATGATTTGGGAAATATCTCTGTCCTGGACTAAGCTGCAGGTGTCCTTCAAAGATCAAGAGTTGATTTTTGGGATCCTTCTGGATCGAGTATTGATGCTGTATAGACATACAACATTAGTGTCAAAAAGAATCAGTAACATTTTAGCTCATTAAAGTATAGAGGAAAAAATAAATTTTAATTCAAGGGTCTGTAACTTCAAGATTTGATGGTTGTATTGTGGTCTTCATGGAGTTGAAAATGGCCTAGTAGTTGAAGCTGGATTAGAATGAGTTGGCACTTAATGCCCATTGTTGAACCAATGTTTACTAATTGCTGCTTTTCAGAGCCCAAATTACAGGATTAATGTTATTGTATAAATCCTCAAGCTTCTTAAAATTCCTCTCAAATATGTCCTACAATCTTAGAGCAGACACCTGTTGCAAATTCCATCATGGATGGGATTGACAGCAGTGGTTAATCCTATCTTCTTAATGATGGGGCCCATATTATGAAACAAATTGCCATTGCAATTGAAGCGAATTCCCTCATGGTTACCATGTAAGACTGTTACTTCTACAAATTTTCAATCTTTCTTGTGTCTTCCTTCCTTCCTTCCTTCCTTCCTTCCTTCCTTCCTTCCTTCCTTCCTTCCCTCCCTCCTTCTTTCCCTGTTTTCTTTCTTCACATGTTCTTGTTTTTTTTTCTCTTTTATTGCTTCCTTCCTTCCTTCCTTCCTTCCTTCCTTCCTTCCTTCCTTCCTTCCTTCCTTCCTTCCTTGCATTTATTTATTTCTTTTATTTTGGCATGTATTTAGTTGCAAAGATTGATCCATTATAATACATCATCTAATTTTGTGATATTTGCCATCATTTCAAATTTCAAACATCTTTAGATTTATCATAGTTATTTGAGGCACTTGCTTCAATATTAATTGTATTTTTCATTATTATTTTAGCAGCCTTGTCCACCCCAGGAGTAATTCAACAGCATATGAAGAAAATCAGAGAGTCCATAAGGAGAGGTTTTGCTAAGCTGTTTCAACAGCTTTGAAGAGAATTGTAAAATGTCAAGCTATAGAAATTTGTGCAGATAAATATGTTTTCTCCAAATTAGTTTGCTAAGCTTTTGTCCATCCTAGACATTTTCAGTCAATCCTAAATGTGTTACGTATCTAGTTTAATATTGAACAGTTATGCTACAGCACCTCAAAGCCTAAATTAGTAGTTAGACTGAAAATGAAACAAGGTAGGGTTTTTTTTCTTCATTTTTTCTTTTTTCAAAAAAAAGGGGGAGGAGGTGGGGCATTAAAGAAAAAAATAGAAAGAGTCCATTTATTTTCTTAGTATTTACTTTGATTCACACAATGAATGAAAACTGCTTTACCTGTTACTACATCCTTTAATTTATTATATAATATTTGTATAGCCTTAGATCTTACGCCCATTCAGAGTTACAGCTGTGAATTTAATCATATTAAAATCAACAGTGTTCTTAAAAAAGTGTGTATGTGTGTAGGTGTGGGAGATGTTTGCAGTCCCAAGATTTTAGAATACAGACCTGCTGCTGTGACATTAAAAAAGGCATATGTGTTAATGAAAGAGTGAAACAACTATTAATATCAAAAGGAGATGTTACATATTTTTTCAGGTGATGTAAGATTGTTTGCATTATATTATTAGCATCCTGCTTGAAAGCACACACCATAGTTACTCTCATAAATGTGGATGGAGAATGATCAGCGGTGGGTTGCTCCCGGTTCAGCCCGGTTCTTAGAACCGGTTGTGGCGGCGGCGGGAGGCTCTGCCCACCTGCCCGAGACGCTTCTGCGCAGAGGTGTCGCGCACGCGAACCGGTAGCAACGGGTTTTAAAATCCACTACTGAGAATGATATTGTATAATTCTAGAACTGGTGTGCATATAAAAAATACCTTTTTGATCTGTTCAAAATTCTCTGTCTCTCTCTCTCTCTCTCTCTCTCTCTCTCTCTCTCTCTCTCTCCTCAATATAAAACATATTCCGCCCATAACAAACTTTCACTGTCATGCAAAATCATAATTCCCCCCCCCCTTTTTTTTACTGATTTCAGTCAGTCCCCACCACAATGTTTCTTCTTCTAAGCTTTATTCAGGATCTCAGAAATACATCTTCATATTTCTAAGAATTTTATGGTTGGATATTATACAGGAAACAAATATATTATCTCTAATTTCATAGATTCCTTTGTTTAAATTAGTGATCAATTTCAGCCATGATCATTATTTGATATCTAACAATTTCTAGTCTTCTAGAGACTCCAATGTTCTTATGAAAAATAAGCACCATGAAAACAGAAAGGAAATTGTTTCCTAAGGATATAATCTATTTTAAGTCTTCAAATCAGAATAAAATCTCATCCCATTTTATCGATAGCATGAGAGGAAATTAAGGAAATCTAAAGCAGATATATACGTGTTCAGAATAAATAACTAAACCAGACTTAAAAATAAAATTCTATTGTGAATATACGTGTCCCAGGATAATTCTACTGTGTTTTCCAAACTGTTGTGACTTGCTTGCCTCCAATTATTCAACAGACATGTAACCTTGAGATCTGACATACAGTATATGAAGCTTTTAAAAGTTTTTTATTCAAAACATTTATGCAGCTTTGTAAAGATGGTTCATTCATTCAGACCTTTATTGTCAATGCACAACATGTGTACAATGAGATTGGCTGAGCCTCCCTGGTATATAATCTATGACATTTGTAGTCCTTTTGTAAACTCTGTTATTTCTAGTGTTCGTTCAGATGATTTTGCATATTGAAGGATTACATCTCAGTGATTGGAACATAGTTTTCATACAAAAGATCACATATTCAAGGCCTGGAATCTCCCACTTAAAAGGGCGAGTAATAGATGCTGCAAATATACTGTTTTGGAGATCACCTTTAGATTCCACCTGGAATCTTGAACATCTCTCCCCCATTAGAATAGGCAATAAAGATTTTTTTCCCCATCATTAGACAAAAGAGTTATAAATCTGATTTCTCTCCATATAACCAATGCATATGCAGCATCTCATGGAATGCATCATAAAAAAAATTATCTGTTGTTCTCGTTGTTATAGGGACAGCTTTTTTTGGAACTGATTCCCACAATTGACAAAATAATAACATAATAAAACAACTGCAATGTCAGAAGTCACAATTCAAAAAATCAACCTTATAGAACATCAAACTAGGAATTGTAGAATTCCTTGAGCTCCTATTTTCTATAATGTTTTAGTTTTGAGCTTTCTGATACCTCATTTAAGCCTGGCGGGCTAAATTTGACATGAAGCTTACCTCTCACGCCAACGTTTAAAGCTGGAGCTCACTTGTGTATTTCTAGTCTTCTCCTAAGGTCCCACACAACATGGAAACGAAGAAGAATGTTTGTTAATATGACAAAATATTAGTAAATCAAGTAATCTGTCAAGGTTAAGCAAATAAACTGTTCAAGGTAGGGCAATCAATGTGATATTAGAGATGAATATGATCCTGTACTCATTTCTACATGTCCATTACTTCAAAAAACATAAAGTGACATTCACAACTTTCTTCGTTCCTTCTTTGGAAATTAGCAAAAGAACTAATAAACTGGTGCTACACTTCATATCTCTTCTGAATTCAGGTGGTATACATCAGTGGATGGTAATTTTTACAACCTCCAGAAATACTTTGTAGGCTTGTGTGTTTCTTGTCATGTAGGAGCTTGGTAACGGGTCCCCAGAGTTTCAGACTGTTCACATTCCATGCATGGTGAATTAATGCCATAAATTCTAAGAAATGAAAGACTCTCAAAAGAGTCAGAAAACCACGGCTTCAACAGAGTAGCCTGAGTCAAACTCTTGTGTTTTATGGTGGGGAAGCCAAGTTGCCTTCAGACTAGGATAATTTTACATGAAGATGCACCACGGCTTTGGGATAAGATAGTGGATTTTTGTGCTTATTTTGCTTTACCCTGTTACATTATACAATGTAATTTAATTATAACTTTTGAAGGAACTTCAGGAATAACTGTTATGCAACTTTAGTGTACAGACTCTTTTGAAAAGAACAGGTTTCACAAGCCTCCAATCTGGGAAGGAGAAGGGGAAAGGAAGGGATATTAGTAGATACTTTTATCATGGTCACTGACCAGTGAATTTGAACAATCAGCATCATACAAAGATTAAAAGAAGAAAGTATGAGAAATCATGATAGAAGGAAAACATAGGCATTATCTATAAAAAACAGTAAAAGTGAATTAACACATCAACAGGAGGGAGGGAGGGAGGGAGGGAGGGAGGGAGGGAGGAAGGAAGGAAGGGAGGAAGGAAGGAAGGAAGGAAGGAAGGAAGGAAGGAAGGAAGGAAGGAAGGAAGGAAGGAAGGAAGTAGGGAGGAAGGAAGGAAGGCAGAAAGAAAGAAAAAGAAAGAAAGAAAGGAAGGAAGGAAGGAAGGAAGGAAGTAGATTAATAAATGGGAAGAATGAAGAGATGTCAGTGAACCCATGAGTAAATTGAATAACACCTCGCACACCTAGAAATGCTGTTCAATATTCTTTAGAACTTTACAAACAATAGACTTCATGCTGCCTTTTTGTTTTGTTTTCCCTTCTAAATTTTGTCCAACATTGCTATTTCACAAATCAACGCATGGATATAATGGATGGCATTATATGTACCGGTAGTCTTTTCCCTTGTGTGAATATTCATAGAATGCACAAATAAACTCTTTTCTGTCAGGGTCCAATGAACATTTATCAGTAGGAAAAGATATATACAGAGGTGAAATGCTACCAGTTCGGACCGGTTCACCTGAACCGGTAGTAAATAAATGCTACCAGTTCAGGCGAACCGGTATATCCGACGATCAGCTGTGCGATGATCAGCTGTGCGACGATCAGCTGTGCCGCATGATCTAGATTAGCTAGAAACTAGGATTTCCTGCTTTCTAGCTAATCTAAATTGCGTGGCACAACTGACCCACCCTCGCTGTTCTACTTACCTTTGCAGACTCTGATGGCTTCTAAATACTCCTTTTTCAGTGCTGCGCGGTAGTGCCCGCAGCGTGCATGCGCGCGCAAAGCGCGCACGAAGCGAACCAGTAGCAGACTTCAGAGGATTTCACCCCGGATATATATATATATCTAGGATTTCTAGCTAATCTAAATTGCGTGGCACAACTGACCCACCCTCGCTGTTCTACTTACCTTTGCAGACTCTGATGGCTTCTAAATACTCCTTTTTCAGTGCTGCGCGGTAGTGCCCGCAGCGTGCATGCGCGCGCAAAGCGCGCACGAAGCGAACCAGTAGCAGACTTCAGAGGATTTCACCCCGGATATATATATATA